>PVIR01030894.1:0-19736 GCA_004026965.1 Petromus typicus | reverse complement strand
GTTTGCACCCACTTCTGGGTCAGCGTGGCTGCTACTCAACTCCACTACACAAACACACACCCATTGCGATCTCTGCCACAGTACAGCCCCTGACCTAGAGGGATGACAATGTCTCAGCTCCATTTGGGTATCTGCCACCTGGTGCTTATGCACACACAAAGCTCTGCAGAGCGTGGAAGTAAAAAAAAAAAAAAAAAAAATCACACTTTCACCTTAGTATTTTTCTCGTCTTTCTGTTTTTGGTGGTCCTGGGGACAGACACAATCAGGCTCTGGCGCCTAACTGGCAAGGGCCCCTTTTGCAAAGAGACCCAAAGGTTGGGAATCTAGTGGGTAACTAAAAGCAGGAAAAGCTTAATACCTCTGCCTTCATTTCACACAGCCTCCTTTGGTGGGCCGGTTTGTGTCATCTCCTTTCAAGGCCGAGGACACAGCAGAAGGACCGAAGCTGTTTGCAGGACTTTCAGCGATCTCTGCTTTCCAGCTGTTCCAGCGTCTCCCCCAGCGTGGCCTACAAGTCTCGGGTCAATTCTCCTAAACCCTCGGTCCCCGTGGGTTCGGGGAGAAGCACACTTGTGGACTAACTCATGGCCCTCAAGCAGGAGCAACCGCCCAGTCAGGTGAACTGAACCTCTCCTGAGCAACAGAGGTATTCCAGCAGGATGCATTCACGCAGCCACATGCTACAGGATCCCATTTATGACCTCCTTTGGCAAAAGCAAACCGCTAGGGACAGAAAATAGAATAGTGGTGGCCGTGGGTCAGCAGGGAAGACAGACCCATACCCCGCAAAAGGGGTACAGGACTGTTTTGGGGGTGGCAGGATAGCTCTGCCTTTGTTATACAGGAGGCTGGTTACTGATGTACAAAGAACTCTTCTATAAATTGGCTACAGAGCTAGCCCGATGTGGAGGGTGTAGCAGGGACACCCCAGCATCTGTCATGAGAAAGCTCCAAACTGATTCACTCAGCCGTCTGCTCCGAGCACACCTGAGCTCTCTCAGGGCTCACAGCTACTGGGCAGCCAAGCAGGACTTGGCAGGTCCCATGCTTGTCTCCCCCACAGGCTCTGCCATCAGGCCCTGAGCAGTTCCCTGGGGTCAAGGCTGCTCCCCGAATTCCTTCCCCTTCTCTTTCGACTGAGTCTTTCTGCCATCAGTGTACTTTTCATTCCCACCCCCATCCTGATAGATGGACTCTGTCCCCGGCTAAATTCATAGAAGTCAGGATTCTGTTCTGTTACATTACCTACCAGCATCTTCCGAGGTTAAGTCAGTTATGTGATGGTAAAAACGCGTATCCCCCGAGAATTAGGAGTTGGGGATGACGCCCCGGAGGAAATACTTCACATGCCCACAGGGGACTCAGTTGCCAAACTTTCCTTCTTTTCACACTAAGACAGAAACAGACTTTGGCTTCCCTTGCAGGGTTCTGCAATATGCTGGAGAAAATGGCTTCCGTTTCCATGACATACGGACTAGCGGCTCGCAGAATCCCAGGCAGGCCGAGCGCCGTGGTGCCTGGCTCCCCTCTGCTAAGAGGGCAACTGCACGAAGGCGCCCTGCCACCGCATACCCACAACCTCTGCCCAGACAGCTAAAGTCTGACAGCATGATGGACCCCAGAGGACGGAGCCCAACAGACCTTTCTTCACAGGCAGAACGCCGCTGCTCATGCAGAAACAAACCAAGCCCTTCTGGGGCTCAAGACGGTCACTCAAAAGGTGTCTTATGTCTTGCTTCTTGACCAGGGTCCTCTTTAGACCACCATGATGCCATAGCTGAGAAGAGGTCACAAACCAATCGCACATATGGAACACTTTCCAGTCACAGTCCTGGCTTCTCAAGGGTAACAAGGAAGCTACAAAAACCCACCTTTCCAACTGGGCTGCACAGCTATAACTCCGGCACTCTTGGAGGCGGAGGCAGGAGGATTGCCACCACTCAGTGCAATTCTCATGCGTCTGTGGCTTCACTGACATAAACAACCCCACCGCCCGGCAGGTCGGTGTTCCCCGGCAGGGAAGTGTTCACGATTGTGTAAAACACGCAGTCTGCTTGATGGTAATACAGTGTTTCCTGAGCTATGAGTGGCCCAACATATGAACGACTTGGGTTATACTTGCCATCTTAATTTTTTTTTTTTTTTTTGAGACAGGGACTCACTTTGTAGTTCAGGTTGGTCCTGAACTCACCCTTGAACTCAACAATCCCCCTGCCCCTGCCTCCCAAGTGCTGGATTACAGGCGTGAGCCACCTAAGCCGGCTCTGTGCTATGTGATACTGATTGCTGGTGGTCGTGAGTCTCCACTTCCAGGATTGTTGCATGTGGTTACTGGCAGGCGCTGGAACCACTGAGCTAAATCCCCAGGCCTGCCATTTTAGTTTTAACTTATTGCAGTTTGAGTTACAACCCGAAGGCTGACTGCTTGTGCTTCCAGATGGGTGGAAGGCCAGGGGGCCGGCTGTCCGTCTGTCCTTTCCAGGCAGGTCAACCCAGCCCCTCCTGCTTCCCGTCTGGTCCTACACTCAGCTGTGGCCCAAGCTCGGGCTGCAGTGTGCCAATGGACTGGCAGTGCAATGCTTTCTAGCAACATCCTGTGGAGATAGCTTTGCAGAGGGCGGAACGTAAGTTTAAGGGTCCGGCAGTCCTGCGCGGAGCACGCAGGTGTTCTCTGCCCCGGTGGAAATACGAACTTCACTCAAACTTCAGGGCCGGAGCTAGCCATGCACAAGGACTTGTAACTCCAGAATGGACACCCCGGGCTGTGTCCCCCACCTCCTCTCCTGAAGGCAGCTTTGGAAGGTGCTCCCTCCGATCCCAGAAAACCAGGTCTTGTGACCCCAGCAAAGCACAGCAGTCTGTTGTCCCCCATCCCTCCGCCTTAACCCCCACCCTGTCGCCGGGAAGGGCACCGCCGTGCCGGGGAGGAGTCGGAAGAGCCTGGGCTTTAGCCACTTGGAAAGACCTGACATCGTCTGTGCACACTACTTTCCCATTCCCCTCTGGCTGCCTGCTTACAGAGGTGTCATCCATACCAGTGGGGTCAACGCGAACAAATACGGTGTCAGGAAGCTCACCTTTACCCTCCAGGGAAGCAATGGGGTGGCCTGTGATCATTCTAAGAGCGTCCCCCTCCTGCTCGCTGTGACCTGGTGATCTTCTGTCTAGGTTTCAGCAGATCACTCGGTCCTGTTCCGTTCCATGCAACTTTCCCAATACTTTGAGGATCACCCCTGCTCCGTGCACGCTGACACATTTTGACTCTTGGTGCGGTTGTCTCACCAGTGTAAAGACACATTTCTAAGCGGAAAGAATCTCAGATTGCACGCTGAAGTTGGGAGGGCAGCAGGGCACGGCGCATGGCACTGTCGTTTGCAAACTCTCAGGGGACTGCGGTCTCTGAGACTACTGCTTCTCCTCCAGGAAATGGCGGGGATCAGTTTTGGTGTTGAGGTCTCAGAGTACCGGTTGTCACCTCAATCATTTCTCCTGGGGAGGAGACACATATTTTGTTTCTACAGCAATTTCATATACCACGTTTGGGCGATAGTCACACCCAAGGATCACACCTCCCTAAGAGCTGGTGCATTTTCTATGAATCACCTAGCTGGTGCCGCAGCAGTATAATCCCAGGCTGGGAGGAGGAGGAAGATTTGTATTTATAATATGCTCCATGCCCAACCTGTCCCAAGCCCCAAGTGTAGAAATTTGGCCGACGGCTTATGATGCTACTGGGAGGTGGTACCTCCTTCAAGAAGGGAGCCTTGTGGAAGAATATTGTGTCACTGAGAGTGAGCCTCTGAGGGGAGAAATCTCTGAAACTAGGATCCCAAATCGACCTTTTCTCCTTTAAATCCACCTTTCTTGGGTATACTGCCACAGTAACAGAATGCTAACACGGAGAATCTTGCGCACGCATCTCTTGATCTGGGTCTAACGGGCTGGTGTGGATGGAATGAATCAAAACAAGGTGATACTGGAATGTGATGAGGACTTCATCGAACAGCATCACGCCTGTACAAAAGGGAAATGTGGACACAGAGGCCAGGGAGACCCACGTACAAGCCCAACGACTGCCAATGCTTGCCAGCAAACCAAAAGAAGCAAGAGCAGAGGGAAGCCTGGTATGGCTTCTCCCTACCACTTTCAGGAAGAACTGATCTGCTGGTTTGGGGGCTTTCATCTCCCCAAAAGCTGAGTTACGTACTATTTCTCACAGCACCTTTCTGTTATGATTGTGTTATGAAATGACTCCATTCACGCTTTATATCACATTGGAAACGGTTTGTTCCTTGAGTCAAATGGGCTGGTGCGTACCAAGGTGCGTTTGCATGAATGCCGTGGTATGAGTCCTAAATACCTTCAAGTTTTAACAGTTAAAACAAAAGTTTTATTTTACAAAACAAATGACGAAAAATCCCACTAGTCCAAGACAAAGCCTAGCTAGACCGAACCTCCAGCTCCACGGCGCACTTGCATGCTTTCTTCGTGCCAACCAAAGATGCCAGCTGATAAATGCGGGTCCACTTTGTACCGGGGATCATGTACAGTTTGACCTTTGAATCGCCTACAGTAAAAAAAGCTGATTCGGTAATAACCAAAGGTGTTGCAACGAACCCGGGACATTCCCAGGTTTAAGCAGAATGGCCCAGAACCTGTCTGGGGTTGGAGTAGCGAACTGCAAGCTTCTATGTCTCTGTGGTGCTAGGTCTAAAAGGTTCAAAGTGTACCTCGCCCATTAATGCCCTTGCCCTGGTCAAAACCGAGCGACCAAACTGCGCCTGCCCCTTTCCACGTCTCCCACGAGCATTCCCGTGCTGAATTTCAATCTAACGTCATCATCTAATCAGAATCAGCAAGGAAGGAAGATAGTGCCCCTTCTTCCGGTCCCAGGAAGGAGACGGCCCGGAATCTTCTCTTCTTCACCAAACACCCGCGGCGTCTCGCAGACGAATTCCCTGCCCAGCGGAAGCCCCGCCTCTTACCTGACTCCTGGAGGTAGCGATACACCAGAAAGTTCACCTCGTCGCTGGTTATGCTCATCTTAGCCCCACCTCGCCGCGATGAGCTCTTCACAAAGTGGAAGCCACCGTCTGTCGGGAGGAAATCAGAGAGAAGAGTACTGAAACGCGGAGTGCATTTTTCTGCGTTCTTCTGGACATAACTGAAGAAAATAACGTCCGCGTTCTGATGTGCACGACAGTATTTGACATGTCCTTCACGTTCTGTTTTGCTACAGCTCAGTGGTGAAGTACTTGGCTAGCATGCAAGCGGCCCCGCGTTTGATCCCCAGCACTGCAAAGAACAACACAAAAGAGATAATTTTATATCTATATTCACCTACATAAATCTATAAATCTGTCTGCACCTCTATCTCTGATGAAATGTTTTTGCTAAAAAAGACTTGGCATAACTTACAGAGTAAGGAGAGGATAAGGTAAAAACTGTATGCACTAAGCCAAAATAACGATCAACAATAACGACAAACAGGGCCGGGGAGTTAGCTCAGTGGTTCCGGCGCCTGTCTTGCAAGCGCAAGGGCCCGGGTTCAATTCCCCCATAACCACATAACAATACGGTGTGGAGACTCACGCCCAGCAGCAGCCAGCACCACATACCACAGTGCCGGGCCTGTCATCCCAGCACTCGGGAGGCAGAGGCAGGAGGATTGCTGTGATGTGAGTTGGACGCTGAGCTCAGGGCCAGCCTGAACCACAAAGCGAGACCCTGTCTCAAAAAAAATCAAAAAACAAAACAACAACAACAACAACAAAAAACAATAAAGACAAACAACTGACTGTTCAGTAAAAACCTTTCACATACTTAGGAACTAGCATGAACAGACCCCAGCGTGTGCGGCCGAGTGTGTACTCAACACCTCTCCGAGCAGGCAGAGAAACGGCCAGGTGGCGCTGGAGAAAGGAGGGATTACAATATCTGTCACTCCTCAAACTTTGGTCGGTTCCCTGGTAAACTCGGTGGTCGCTCTGCCCAGGAACGTGGAGACAAGCAGGAAGATATGTCACCTTGATATCCTGAATATGGAGACTTCCTGCGGCCAGCCGGAGCACAGGAAGCTAGCGAGAGCCTGGAGCATTTGTGCTTGGCCACAGGACGCCTGTGTTGGACTGGACAGAACTCCTGGGACTTGTGTCGGAGACTGCCAAGTTCACGTCTTGTTTTTCTTACAACCTTCAGCGCTACACTCCTGAGCACTGTGGCCCACAGAGAACAAACAAGAGACAGATCTTCAGTAGATGGTTAAACCAGAATTCACCATTCAGTGAGGGCTTGTGACTGCAGACTGCAGCACAGCCCCGGCAGGTCCACAGAGTGAAGAGGCTGGGGAGCGTGTCATCCATCTTGACGTTATCTTCATAGGCAGCAAACTTTTACTGCAGAATGAACACTGTTCTAGATGTGGCCCATTTTACATTGAATGGGAGGCGTGGAAATGAGAATGGCTCTCTATAATCTCCTCTGTTTGTCTGTGGGCAGGGCCCAGAAGTCACTTCTACTGCAGAGACCTAAGGCTGGGTTAGCTCTTCCATGAGGTTGACCAGATGTCTGTCCCATGGTTGTGACCACAACAGTGAGTCTTCCCAGTTAGTCTGACTGCCCTGAGAAATACCTAGGAGATTCGTAAAGCACAGTTTGGCTCTGTCTCTGCCTGTGTTTCCTATGATCGTGCCATAGGGGACGGCAAGGGGAGAACGTCGACACCAGCATCCTCTCCATGAGCCATTTGCCTGCCTCATTATATTCTGCCCACTCAGGCCCAGAAACAAACTCAGGGGCGGAAATCGTGACCCAAGATGAATCTTTGCTCCTCTGAGTGGATTTTCTCAGATACGCTGTGAGAGTGATCAAGGCCATACGGTCACGTTGACTCTACAAGACTGCGGCACAGCAGATGGAGGCCTTGAAGGTGTGAGTCGCCACCATGCACCTGTGCAGGTATTTCCCTCCTACACCACAAGGAGCCGGCTTCTTCCAACAGCTGGCACCTGAGAAAAAAGCTACGCTCCAAATGAATGCCCTGCTGCTGGGTTCAATGGAACTCTGACTGCAGGGCCCAGGGTCCCAACCCACGGAAATGGAGAAATAATGCGATTACAGAGCGTGCTGTTACGCACCCCACCGCCATTGGACTTCGACTCCGGAACTGTCACACAGGGAAGGTGTCAGGGGGAGGCCGCTGTGTGGGCGCTCCGTTTCAGTACACACAGCGGCAGGCCCGATTCTCCGTGAACACCCAACCGGTTTCCAGAGCAACCTCCATTTCTGGAATAAAAGAGCAAAGTCCACAGGCACCCACAGCCTCCCTGCCAGAAGAAGGGGTGAAGAGCAGCCCTTCAGTACAGCTCTGGGGTTTATTTTTCTTTCTTGACCCACTTTTGATTAGCAACAGCGTCCGTTAGGTTGAGTGGCCGTCTTTGGGGTTGTGATTGCGCAAAGAGGGAAATAACCACCTTCCACTTGAGGCAAGGCAACAATGTCCTCTTTGTACTGCTTACATGAGAGAAAGAAAGAAAAAAAAAAAAAAAAAGAAAGGGAACAGACCAATGACATTTTGGGACTTTCCCTGCCAAAGACAAGGAACGGAAGATAAACACTGATTTGAGAATTGAGCCATCGGAAGCCGGAGACAAGAAGATTTCTAGTATTCCTTCTCCGCATAGCTTCATTTCAAGGTGGCAGAAACTCCCATTTATGGTGGCTCTCTTTAAAAAACAGCTCAAAATCCGATGGCGGGGAAACAAATGTTGTGTCCTATTTTATTTAGTGGTTACTTAGCGTTGAGTAGACACTATTCTCCAGGAAAGAGGAATGTCCCTAAACAACAAAATCTTTTTTTTTTTAAATTTTAAATCTTTATTGGTACATTACATATATGCATCATGATTGCATTCCATAATGGGGATTTGTACCAGCATAAGACACAACTTAATTCTCATTTTTTCCCACAGCCTTACCTACCCTACCACCCCACTATATACATAAAATTTGTTTCCTTTCTTTTTTGTTATAATATCATTATTTTTCCCCCTTCACCCTATTTTACTTTGAGTATTTTCTATTTCACAATATATAACATACAATTCTAGGACTCGTTTACATCTTTATTTTCTCATACCAGAGAAAAGATGCGATATGTACCTATCTGTGACCTTTTTATTTCACTTATGAGGATATCCTCAAGGTATGTCCATTTAAGTAGAAATGATTCAAACTTATCATTTTTTATGGCAGAGTCATACTCCATTCTGTAGAAGAACCACAGCTTTTTTATCCAGTCTCCAGCTGATGGACATTTGGGTTGTTTCCAAGATGTAGCAATCACAAACTGAGCTGCTATAAACATGGGTGCACATATGTCACTGTGATATGAGACTTTTAATTCTTGTGTGTATATACCTAGCAGGGCAATGGCTGGGTCAAATGGGACCTCCAATCCTAGCTTTTTGAGGAATCTCCAAACTGATCTCCACAGGGGTTGTACGAGTCTACAGTCCCACCAACAGTGGAGAAGGGTTCCTTCTTCTCCGCAGCCTCGCCAACATTTGCCGTTGGCTGAATCTAAAATGGCAGCCATTCTATGTGGAGTAAGATGAAATCTCAGTGCAAACAACAAAATCTTAATTGCTCTTTATCTCGAAGACAGACTCTTGACAGAACCCAGAGACCAAGTGAAAGGCAGAGTTTGGACATCTGTGTCTGGCAGGAGCTTGGGCAGTGCCTTGAGTGGCTCTGACTTCACATAATAGTAAAGATGCCCTTTTAGCAATTGCCTCGCGGGGACTGGAGCTCCTGAAAGTGTAAAGGCAGCCTTTGGTCTCCAAAGAGACACAGGAAAGCACATATTGTTTCTGCAACCAGCCAGCCATGTCTGCCCACACCAGAGGAAGCCACGGCCCAAATCCTCCTTTGGATGAGTGAGGATTTGTTCTCCAAAGCACCAGAGCAGTTAGACATTTAGCCTCAAATGACGTGGTCCTCAGCAGGGCCTTCTTCCTCTGTGATTCTTTTTTTTTTTCTTTTTAGTGTTTTTGGACTGGGTCTCACCTGGTAGTTCAGGCTGGCCCTACTCAGCCTTGAACTCAGCAATCTTCCTGTCTCTGCCTCCCAAGTGCTGGGATGACAGGAGTGAGCCACCACACCGGGCACTGTCGTGGTATGTGGTTCTGATTGCTGGTGGGCACGAATCACCATGCCGGGCATTGTTGTATGTGGTTACCAGGGATCGAACCTGGAACCTTGCACTTGCAAGACGGACGCCTGAACCACTAAAATCCACAGCCTGCTCTGTGATTCTTCGTGGAAGCAAGCTATGTCTGCGGGCTGCTTTGTAGCACCTTGAACTACAGGGTTGCTTTTTCTGGATCAGCTTTCTCTCTTAAGCTGCATTTGAGTCTTAGCTCACAATCGGTAGCTAATTGAAAACAAGATTTCTAATGTACACATTAAAACTGACCCGTAAATCCTGACACAACTTCTCTAAGATGTACTCGCGAGCCGGGTTGTTTGGGGGTAGTCTGTTTTGTCACTTTGCATTGTGCCTGTCCTCCTACGTAGCTGTAATTAAGCCAGCGCGAAGCTTATTGTCCAGAGACAGCAAGAGTAAACTAGAAAACACACACAAGCGACGTCATGCTACCACGGAAAGGATTTAAGAAAGCAGTACCTCACAGGCACAGTATCGTTACCATTGTAAAAGTCAGGGAAATGAAGAGTTCGGAGAGAATGACTGGATGAGACCTCAGGGCAAGGAGGATTTAGAGTGATGTTGTCTGACGTATAACAGTGCTCTTCAAGTGTCTCGGTCAACCTTTTCAAAAGTTGTAGAATGCAAAGATGAGAGCAAGCAAAATGGGAAGCTGTGGGAGAGCCTGCAATGAAGCCAAGAGTGGCCCAGCTACCTTTAATAGATGGATCCCCAAATTTATACTGCGGGAAAAATTAGGAAGACATACAGCAAAGCATGAAGTGTGGTTTTATGTTGGCTGCTGCTGTGTATACTTGTCTTAATGTATCAATAAACACCCACGCACATACAAACACACACATTCACACACAAATACACACACACACACACACACACACACACACACACACACACCCCTTTTCCACATGTGGTGGAATCCTAAGTCGGATACTAAGACCCAGAGCTTTTTCTGTGGACATAAAGGCTCCCCCAAGGCAGCCTGAAGCCCACATAAATCTTAGGGTTGTATCAGTTTTTAGTGCGTCCATTTATATGAATCAGCCAGAAAACTGGAAAAACCAATCAACAGAGAAAAACCAGAGTCCAACCCTCCACTTGGTTTTGTAATTAAATGCTCACCAGCTTCAAATTCTACAAGACTGGGAGGAATTACAAGGTACAGCAGAATGCCAGCAGCCGTGGCAGTGGCTCCTTAAGGCTCGACCGTGGCAGACGACATCTGTGACCAGAACGTCTAGATAGCCCTGCAAGGGTCCTTGTGTGTGAAGCCTGGTCCTCAGCGTGGGACACCTGAGGTGGACCCACGATACAGAGGTCAGCAGACGGGGCAGGGAGGGCCCTTTCTGATTTTGGTATTATCCTCTCTGCATTTGAGATGATGCTTGCTGTGAGGTCATGTAATTCAGGTGGCACGTAACACAGAGGGTCTGTTTGGACTTTCAGCCTCAGTGAGCTAAACAAACCTCTCTTCTTTGTAAGCCCCAAGGATTTCCTTACAGTGGAAAAAAAAAAAAAAAGACTATCATGTCAAGCCCTGCTCTGTCTTTCCTGCTCCACCTCTGATGTTCCTACTGTAACATCAGAGAACCACGGCTCCTTCCCTTCCCTGTTAAAAATCTTCCTGCCTGAAAATCTGAAGAGTGATATCCCTACAGGTGGTGCTTCTTGGTGAAGGAAGCACTTTACCTGGCACTGGAAAGCTGAAAGCCAAAGGCTGAGTATTTAGCTCAGTGGTTCCAGGGTCTGCCTGGCAAATGCAAAGTCCTGAATTTGATCCCTGATACCATATATCACGGTGCCAGGCATGGTGGCTCAAGTCTGGAATCACAGTACTTGAGAGGCAGAAGTAGGAGGATTGCCGTGAGCTGGAGGCCAATCTGGGCTACACAGTAAGTTCAAGGCCTGTCTGAATGACAAAGCGAGATGTCCTAAAAAAAAATATAAACAGGGGCCAGAGACTTAGCTCAGTGGTTTGGGAGCCTGTCTTGCAAGCACAAGGTCCCAAGTTCTATCCCTCTTAACCACATACAACAATGCCCGGCATGGTGACTCATGCCCAGTAGCAACCAGTACCACATTCCACAATGCTAGGCATGGTGGCTCATGCCTGTAATCCCAGCGCTCAGGAGGCAGAGGCAGGAGGATTGCTGTGAGTTTGAGGCTGGCCTTGGTTACACAGTGGCCAGCCTGCACTACAAAATTGAGACCTTGTCTCAAAAAAAAAAAAAACCCAACAAACAAACCCAAAACATGAAAAATAAAAACATCAGCAGCAACAACAACAAAAGAACAAAAGTGAAAGCGAAAAAACACATTCCTATCACCTGCGCTGCATGCCTCCAAAAGACTACGCTAAAATCAGGCAGGCCTGACGACACATGTTGGTCTTGTTTTCTGACATGTGGTAGACACACATCATAATTGTCAGAGCCCCTGCTGGCAATAAGTGACACGGGGCCACCCGCGGGGACACTCTTATGTGGACCAGAGGCACAGTGATTTTTCAGAGACCACAAAAGTCTGGAAGTCACTGCAAATGCTTCACACCCAGCAGGGGTTTAATCAACGTGGATTCGAATCAGTAGCTGACAGAGGGCTTCCCAAGTACTCAACTGCTACCCCGTCTCAACCTCGAGGAGAAACAGATCTCGTTGCTCCTTCTCCCTTTGACATTTTAAATACAGTATTAAGCAAAAGCACCGACTGACACAGTCCAGCCAGTATGGAAAAGTTTGACAGATCCTCAACACGTTAAACATGGATAAGATGGCGGCAACAATTTTATCCCTAAACATACACCACAAAGAAATGACAC
Source organism: Petromus typicus (assembly GCA_004026965.1). Lineage (NCBI taxonomy): Eukaryota > Metazoa > Chordata > Mammalia > Rodentia > Petromuridae > Petromus > Petromus typicus. The sequence goes on along the minus strand of PVIR01030894.1, from coordinate 7,693 downwards.
ATGCCTATACAGAAATACGTACATGAATGGGTGTAGCAGCATCAAACCCCACGGCCGAAAGCCAAATACTAGCCAGGCGTCTACCAGCTAACCAAAGTGAGGCCCATCCCTCCACACAGCGGAATGCCCCTCTGCCACAAAAACGAAGTGACACAGGCGAAGACACCGAGGAGGCCTGTGTTGAGTCACTCTGCCGAACCAACCAGTCAGTCATGAAGTTCGATCTTTTGTCAATTTTGTTTTCATGGATGACATTTTCCTAAAATACACTTTCAAATATCTAAGTCAGAGAAGATGTCGAAATATTTAGGTACGCTTTCATGTAATATGTCTACAGTAACACCTCAGTTCACAAATTCTTCCGTTCGTGAATAATTCGGTTTGGGGATGGAGGTGTTCTGCAGAATTTACGCTTTGGTGAGGAACTCGGCACTGGGCGATGAACGTGACGGTCGCCATCTTCCCTGCATGAACACAAAGATGGCCGTCTTCCCCAGAATCCTGGAAAAATGTAGTTTGTGAACTAAAAATACCTCAAATAATAAGGCTCTTATTTTAGTGAAATTCAGGCCGCTTACCGTTGTTCTAGTCAGTTCTTTTAAAACAGTAAAACAAAGATCTCCAAACGATTGTTCTTTATGTTTAAAAAACAAAAAAACAAAAATTACAGCTGGCTTTCCGAAAGAATAAATACAACTGACAAACCCTCATACAGCCTTATTTTTTTAAAATTATCTTTATTGGTACATTAAATATACACATCATGATTGCACTCCATAATGGGGATTTGTACCAGTATAAGACACAACTTAATTCTCATTTTTTCCCATAGCCCCACCCACCCTACCACCCCCTCATATATATAAAATTTGTTTCCTTACTTTTTTGTTACAATCTCAACATTGTCCCCTTCATACAGCCTTATTAAAAATAGGAAAGGAGGGGCTAACTCCATGCAATTCTGAATGAAAAGGGTGATATTACAACAGATCTAGCAGAAATCCAGAGGATTACCAACTCCTGCTGTGAGAACCTGTGTTCTACTAAGATGGACAACATGGAAGAAATGGAAAGTACAAATAAACATAGGAAGAAACGTTCAACATCACTGGTTACCTGAGAGATGCAAATCAGAACAACACGGACATGACACCTCACTCCAGAAAGAATGGCAGCTTTGAGGAAATCAACTAATAAAAACTGCTCATGGGGTTGTGAGGAAAAAGGAACGCTTCTTCACTGTTGGTGGGAATGTAGACTGATGTAAAAACTGTGGAATTCAGTATGGATATTTCTTTTTTTAAGGTTTTTGGAGACAGGGTCTCGCTTTGTGGTTCAGGCTGGCCCTGAGCTCAGCCTCCAACTCACATCACGGCAATCCTCCTGCCTCTGCCTCCCGAGTGCTGGGATGACAGGCGTGAGCCACCACGCCCGACACTGTGGTATGTGGCACTGGTTGCTGCTGGGTGTGGGTCTCCACACCCAGTATTGTTATGTGGTTACCGGGGAATCGAACCCGGGTCCTTGCGCTTGCGAGACAGGCGCCGGAACCACTGAGCTAACTCCCCGGCCCTCAGTATGGATATTTCTTAAAAAACTCAGATGAGAGGTCCAAATTGACCCAGCTGGGTATTTTCCCAGAAGAACTAAAAGCATCATACTGGAATAACATATGCACACCCATGTCTACAGCAGCACAGGTTATAATAGCTAAGTTGTGAGAAGAGTCCAAAAGTCCATCAACTGATGAGTGGATAAAAAAGATGTGAGGGTTTTTTTTTTCCTAAAAAATATAACAAAATAAATAAAATGGAGCACTATATAGCGATGAGGATGAACTTGAGACACTTAGAGCTCAACAGATGCACACTGAGGCCAGCCTCCTAAGTAAACTAAATAGACCACATGTATAGATACCAAACAGTTTCTCTGGTGTGAGAAAGTCAAAGTGTAAATGAGAGCCATAAATGTATAACTGATATGGTGAAATAGCAAGAAAATATTCAAGGGAGAAAAGGAACTAGGGATAGGAGGGGAAGGAAAGAAAGAAAAGAAAAAATACAAGAAAAGGAGAGAAAAATCTAAAAATGTTTGTAAATGGTGTGGGGGTGGAAGGGTTGAGGGGGAGGATAGAGGAATAGGGTAAAAATAAGTATCAAGATGTATCTGGGCCAGGGATTTAGCTCAGTGGTTCCTGTGCCTGCTTTGCAAGTGCAAGGGCTGGGGTTTGATCCCCATTAACCACATACAACAGTGTCAGGCATGGTGGCTCACACCTGTAATCCCAGCACTCGGGAGGCAGAGGCAGGAGGATTGCTGTGAGTTGGAGGCTGAGCTCAGGGCCAGCCTGAACTAGAAAAGCCAGACCTTGTCTCAAACAAAGAAAAGAAAAAAAAGAAAAGAAAAGAGAAAAAAAGATATCACATACAGGTTAAAAGTCTCAATGATGAACGTCATCCTATTGTATTCCTAAAATGCACCGATAAATTTATAAGATTTTAAAAGTAACAAAAATTATGTCTACTAAAAAAGAGCACTGAACAATGAAACAAAAATGACAAAAATAAGTAAGTAAATGCTAAATTCCCAGATATCCAATGGTAGCTAGATAAAAACTCCCATTCACCTCTTCTTCTTCAGGCTTATTCGTGCTACTCACGCTCTCTACCATGAACTGTACCTCCATTCCCAAGGTATCAACTTTTGCAGAACTTCTAGGGCTATGACCAGCTTTGCTTGGATGTGGACTTCAGCTCCTCACACCTATGCACATACAGTTGTTTGGTTCCAGTTGTCTGGAAACGCTGATATCTCAGTAGATTTATCCATCGTAACCCCAATGATCTCCCAGTAAGTTTCAAGGTTAACCACTGCATCAAATTTACAGATAAACACAAGTCCTATAAAGAAACTAATAGAGCACAGAATTAAGATACCAGAGCCAAGTAACATCGATACTCTTGTGTCCAATTATGATTAGTGCTTCATTTTAATTACAATTCTTAATGTTGACATCAGGGAAGGATGTTTAACGGTGTCATCCTCTTGTGTCAAGGCTCTGAAAGGTTTATTCGACTCATCTAGGGCCCAAAACTCTTTTTTTTTTTTTTTTTTTTTAATTTTTGAGACAGGGTCTCGCTTTGTGGTTCAGGCTGGCCCTGAGCTCAGCCTCCAACTCACATCACAGCAATCCTCCTGCCTCTGCCTCCCGAGTGCTGGGATGACAGGCGTGAGCCAGTATGCCCGCACTGTGGTATGTGATATTGATGGTTGATGGGTGTGAGTCACCACGCCTGGCGTTGTGGTATGTGGTCACCGGGGATCAAACTCGGGACCTTGTGCTTGCAAGGCAGAGGCAGGAACTATGGAACTAAATCCCCGGCCCCCTAAAATTCTTAAAAGGCGCATCCTTCATTCTGCGCTGACCACATAGCTCATTCCCTAAAAATTCGGATACTCTAATGTTCCTACCTACTTCTACAATTTCTGCAAAAAGAAGCTCACACAACTTGCTTCTCAAAAAATAAAACTGCAACAGCCGTTCACTTTGACCCAATCCAGTTCTACTGCCGAACACACTTCAGGCGGGGGGACTGGGGTCCAACAGTGCAACGTTGCTTACCGTTACGGTGACTTCATGTGTAAACCTTCGCACCAGTGAGCGGCCTAGCATCTGTCACAGACCCCACAAGGTACCTGCCTGCATGGATCAGCCTGGGGAGAGATCAGAAAAGAAGACTTCAAATCTTTATCAGCACTCACCAACACTCCTCAAGGAAGGTAAGCATTCCATACTATAAACATGGACTTATAAAATTTTTAAGTGCCAAAAATAAAATTCTTTGGGGGGCTAGTGTCACCTGTCCTTACATACAGCTGCTAGGGTTGCATACGCAAGGTGAAAGAAAAAAGAGAGAAATTAAAATAGCTAATCAGGCACCACTATGCACACGGTCTCAAGCTAGATAAAATTACTGTCAGCTTTGATATAGGAAGGGCTATTCTTTCCCCCTGAAACAAAATGACTCATAATCTATACGGAATAGCTCCAAACTGGAAACAATGTAGATGTCCATCGACTGACAGGGACCTAGACCAAGTCTGGCATAGTAATACAACGGAATATTACTTGGCTATAAAAGGGAATCGAGTCTGGGTACCTGCTACAAGATGAACGAGCCCTTCAAAATTAATATGCTCAATAAAACACAACGTAGTCCCCCCCAAACTGCACACTGTCTGATTTCACATCTAGGAAATGTTCAGGGCAGAGGAATGCACTGAAACAGAAAAATCAGGGCTTACCAGAGCCTGGGTACAGGGGTGAGAATTTAATGATAAATGGATATGCACCTGAACCATCTTTGCCTGGCAGCATCGCTGTACGCAGAAGCCCCGCGCAACTCGCAAGAAAAGAGCACGCTTTACGCAAACTGGGTACTAAACAAACTAGTGTTTTTGTCACCCTGGTAGACCTGTTGTCGCCACGGGCCCCACCGTTGGATCGTGAGCACCAAAGCCGCGTGAGAATCTTTCCTGCCTCGGCCTCCTGAGAGGAGGCCCAGCTCCGGCGCTAGCGCTGCCCTCATTCCCACATTCTGCCGCTCCACGAGGTTCCGCGGGCGTGGCGTTTGGAAGATTCCCGCTTCCTGTCTCATAAAATGATCCTCCCTCACATCGGATTGTTTGTATTTTTTCAGGCACTCCAAACACAAACCAGCGAGCCAGCGTTTACCTCACGAGGCTTTTTTTTTTTTTTCTTTATGATTTTGGGGTTATATGAATCTAACCTCCTAGAGAGTCTGAATCACCAAAAATCGCCCAAAACTCCAGAACCCAAATAACAAAATGGCTATCATCCTCTTTAAATGTTTATCTGACAGTCTAAAGTGATAAAATAACGGTGCCGGGTTTAATATAATTCAAGTCCACCGGCAAAGCTGTGAGAGAGGATGTTTCCGATTAGCAAATTTCTATGGAACCTCAGAAAGAGTGTTCAGGCAGTTGGAGCAAATTATTCAGAGTCGTGTTTCTCATTACACCACTTAAAAGAAGGAAATGAAAGAGATTCTACAGGCGAGTTCTTAGACCTCTAAGTTTCCTAAGCAAAAAAAAAAAAAAAGAAAAAAGACAGAAACCTCAAGGATAGTAGATAAAAAGTAATAACCATGGCAAGAAAAATAATGAGATTTATACAAAATTCACCTACAACTCTTTGAATAGAAATTAAAAGACATAGAACGAAGCGGGCACAAAAGAATATTGATTTTTGTTATAAAATGAAAAAATTTAATTATGAAAACATAATCCGCAGTGAAGATGAAACAGCACACTATGTCTTAAGAGTAAGTTGAGGGTGAACTGGGGATTTAGCTCGGTGGTTCCAGCATGTGCCTGCAAGTGCAAGGTCCCGAGTTCGACCCTCGGTACCGCCTATCACAGTGACGGACGTGGTGGCTCACGCCTGTCCTCCGAACACTCGAGAGGCAGAGGCAGGAAGACTGCTGTGAGTTTGAGGCTGGCCTGGGCTACACAGTGAGCCTGAACTACAAAGCGAGACCCTGTCTCTGTTTTGGAATTTGGTTGTAAACTACCCGATGGGGGAAAATAAGCCTTATGATGGAATTGTTAAATGCCACAAAGTATCAAAATATGAGCAGATGTCACTCCAGTAAGCTCCAAATTGCTTGTAAATTGAAACATTAAAGCCCATAATAATTCGATAAGTAATTAATATACAAACAGCTCGTATTACAAGCTGTTCAGGGGGGAAAAAAAAAAAAAAGCTTTAGAATCAGATTTCTATTTTCCTTGGTCCAAAACAGATGGTAACTCACAAATTAGTCTTGAAATGGAAGGTTATCTTTTATATATGTTGTGAAACTCTGTATGTGTAATTAACTTATCATCTGTGTGTGATAACACACCAAAATGGGAATTATCATGACAGCTAATAACATCTTCTGGTTAGACAACATGTCAAGATTAATTAGTTCACTGCTAGAAACAATACATTACAATGAGAAATCAAAGTCCTAGTATCTGATCACGACTGATTTCCCCATTGTTAATACCCAAAGTAGAACGACTACCAATAAATGGTGCCGGCTAGAAAGTCGAGACCACTGCAAATTATTTGTGCGAGGTAGAAATTATTTTAACAAGTGCCATGTATTCTTTACTCTTATAAGTTGTAGGTAAATACAAGAAAGGTTCTAGTCTTTGAGCTGTTGGCATTGGCGAATAGTACTCAAGCTGCTCAGAGCCAGTTCTGACCCTTTGAGATAGGAGACAAAGGAGATCAGAGGAAGGCAGACCCCTCCCCTCGGCTGTGACCTTAGGGATTTGTACAGAATACTCCATTTGGAACTGTTATGCAAGAAAAAAAATGCATTTTCTTTTTTCTACCACTGTAGTTTTGGCGTTTAGCCTGTTCCCCGAGTGGGCATGTAAAATCCCCAGGATGACCTCTGCCTTTCTACCTCACTGTATTTTGAGTTTGCTGCTATTATATCGTTCAGAACGTGCATTCTACCTTTCCTCCCCTCATAGGAGGAGGAACAAGTTGATTTCCATCGTCTAGCCCAAACACAAGCCCGTAATAAATGAACGCAGGACATCCTACCTGCCTGGCCACCTAGGCCATCAGAGTTGCTATCTACGTGCTTATAAAAGAAACTTCAAAACTGACAACATGCATTCCTTCAGGTGTGCCTTGATTTTACTATCAACTGTCAGAAGGAGATGTAGCATTTTGGTAAGGATGTCACGGTTCTCAAGGATTGCTCTGGAGTCGCTTTGTTTTGCTTTGGCAGCGGCAGCTACTGAACCCAGGGCCGTCAGATGACCGACAAGCCCAGCCTGAATCCTTCTGAGACAGGGTTTCACTAAATCATTAAAATTCCCAAGCGAGGCTTGGACTTGTCACCCTCCTGCCCCAGCTGCCTAGACGGCTAGGATTATAAACATGCGTCAACCACACCTCTATCTTTTATTAGCACATTCCAAGACGGTGTGGGGGGGAAATTCGGAAATGCCAAGAGATAGTTTTAAAGAAATGGACCCAGGAAGGCCTACTACTTTCTCCTTCTTTTCCTCACTCTATGTTTCCAAGTACAAGCACCACTTAACCCTAGGTTTAGGAGCAGCCTCCCCGTGACTTGAGTGAATATGTCACCTACATAGTCACATGTAAGCACATGTTGGGCTGGTATTCACCGACTAACTTTCTGCCCTTTAAATCTCCATGCAATAATTGTTTTAATTATATTATGTACCTATGTAAATATACTGTCACGTATTTAATTTGAACAGTTACAAACTCTAGCCAAATGGTGTCCACAACTCTATAGTGCTCTCACCGAACTTTCTGGATTAGTTTCCCGTAGTGCTCGGGGCATCTCAGCAGATTTGTAGAACTATTGCACGGATTTTAAAGTAAATATAAGAAATGGTGATCAAAAGCAGTGTGACGTTCTTTTTTTTTTTTTTTTGAAATTATGTTTATTGGTACATTAAATATACACATCATGATTGCACTCCATAATGGGGATTTGTACCAGTATAAGACACAACTTAATTCTCATTTTTTCCCATAGCCCCACCCACCCTACCACCCCCCCATATATATAAAATTTGTTTCCTTACTTTTTTGTTACAATCTCAACATTGTCCCCTTTCACCTTATTTTACA
>PVIR01030893.1:0-19889 GCA_004026965.1 Petromus typicus | reverse complement strand
CCTTGAATCCTAGAAAAGAAAAAAACATAAGTATAATATACTTTAAACTGTGCATTTCACAAAGGCACTCACTACATGCAGAATTGGAACTGGAATTTGCCTTGTGCTTCTTTCCCAGTTGAGAAAGCCAGTGTTTCCACACAGAGGAAGAGAAATACTTTTATCTTATAAGAAGTCTTATGGGCGCTAATGTACTCTTATATGCCACATTCAGTTTTCAAATGAAGAGTGCAGCTCATGTGATAAATATCTTTATAGTTACATTGAAATAAAAATCATATGATTTGAAATATTTCACACCTTCACTCTGAATTTTATTGTGCATTAACTTTTAGCTCCTGTACTTACAGAAAATTTTACAATCAGCCCCACCATAAAAGCAGGATATCATTAATTCTTAAAACAACTTCTGCCTACGCACATCATCATGGGTGTTCCCAGGATTTGCTTACTAAGAGTACGTTACAGTTTAGTAGGGAGTCTGTAGGATCTAATCCAGAGCTAAGTGTTATCAATATGTTTTGGTTATGTGATTCTGAAGCATATCTGTTAAGGGATTAGGAAAAATACAAACATGGAGAACATTCTATGGTAGTTGCTGAAAATGTCCTCACCTTTATCTGGTGATTCCATTCACACTAGCTTTTCTCTGAATTTTTGTGTAATTAATTAAATTTAATATAATTATCAATGAATATAACTGACTATATTGCTGGGACCAAGTCCCACAGAGACAATCTCTCAGGACACGACATAATTTTAAAGTCAAACCAACAGCTTTCTTACTCAGCTGAGGGCCAAGCTTCCATGTAGAAGAAGGCAGAGTGGTAAACTGGGGCACCATATTTAAAGGGAAAATCTGCTACACCCCCACCTGTTACCAGGTGGTTTCTATACAGGAGCGATTAGATCATTCTATTGTTAAAATGCAGAAGTGAATCCTTACAGAAGCCAATAGCAATGATTAGATGACTGGTTACAATAGAATAGTATGTTCTAAAAACATACAATCTGTGACTGTATGCATCAGTTGGGTGGACAGTTCCCAAGGAGACAAGTTGCGGATTCAGAAGGAGGTTACAGGAAACAAGGTGGAGGCTTTTAACAAAAAACTTTTTTAAAATGTCAAGTTGGGTCATATGTATATATATACACACACACACACATATATATGCACATATATATACATATACACACATATACATATATATACATATATACACATATATATACATATATATACATACATATATACATATATATACATATATTCATATGTATATATGAATGATAACACATCCATAACCCTAATTTTTTATCAACAGTGAGAGCTGAAAACCTTTAAAACCTACTCCCATGTTTTTTTCTAATAATAATAATTTTACTTTTAGTCATGCATGTTATACAACTGCTCCAACACTAAGCCACACATCCAGGTCTTCATATATTCATTTTATTATTATATGATACATATTTATGGATGGATATTTCTATTTTTATTTTAAGTTTTGAGGCAGGTTCAACATGTCATCCACTTTGGGATCAAATTCACCATCTCCTTGCCTCTGTTTCCAGAGAGCATGAGATTACAAGTGTTTATCACCACGGGTGGAATCAACTTCCAAAAATGCTAGATATTATTCTTAACTACAGTCACCTTGCTATAATAGACCCCTAATATTTATTTCCTCTGGGAAAACTTGATACTCTTTAACCAACACTAGCTCTGTGTCTCTGGCTCCATTCCCAGCTCAAGTAACCACCACTCCTCTCTACTTTGGAAGGTTGGCTACTTAGATTACTTATCATAATGTCCTCTGGATGCATTGATGTGATCAGAAATGACAGGATCTTCATTTTTTTCCCAGAAGGTTAAACTACAGCACTGTGTACCTAGATATGGCAATACTTCTAACCCTTCATCTGTTGCTTGACATATGTATTGATTCTCTATTCTGGCTCTTGCAAATAGTACTGTAATGAACAGGAGATACTAGATAGTCTATGACTTACTGATTTTATTTCTTTCAGACATGTATTCCAAAGTGGAAATACTAATCATGTGATAATTCTATTTTAAATTTTCTGAGAAACTCAGAAAAAAGTTCCTGTAAAGAATTAATAAAGATTTCCACTTTACTATGGTTAATCAGATCCTCATTTTCTGTTGACTTTTTGGTACTAGGCACCCTAATAAAGGACACTAGTTGTAGTTTTATTTTGCATATTAGGATGAATGTTGAACGCTTTTTATATGAATCAAGTTATTTGCATATATTTTAATTGTTTTTTAGTATTAGTTTTTATATTTAGATATTAATTTTATCAGATATGACTTACAAATATTTTCTTTTTTTATTGTACTTGTGTCTTCAGTCGTTCTTTTTTGTCTAGAAATAGTTAAGTTTGATATAATTCCACTTGTCTCCTTTTTTTTTCACTTTGGTTGCTTATAAACACACTAGGCAATACTATACCGCAGAGCTGTATCCCCCTACTGTTCCAGCTTGAATCTAGCTCTCTATGCAAGGCCTCATGCAGGCATCGGTGGGGCTTTTCAGAGATAGCTGGATCAAGGCTATGCAATGCTGGCATCAAGCATGAGATGTTGCTGGGATGGATTCATGGTCCAATGCTAGGATTAAGGCTTTTCATCTCAGGTGTGAATAACCTAAGGGTGGAGAGACCATACAGGATGTAAGAGTCAGGAAGAGTGTCACTGCTTATCTTTTGTAGCTTGTTGTTTGTTGACTTGCTGTCTTCTGTCTGCTATGAACTGTTTGTCCTCTGAAAATGCCCCTTGCCACCCCACCCTGCTTTAAAGCCAGTCAACTATAAAGTGGAACCCCCACTACAAACTACAGTAAACCTTTCCTATAACTTTGAGGGTTAGATATTTCATCTCAGCAATGAAAAAAGTGGATAAAACAGTTAATTTTCTTTTTTCCTGGATCAATTGTTAAGGTTGTATCCATAAACTCTTTTTTTTTTAATTTAAATATTTATTGGTACATTACATATATGCATCATGATTGCACTCCATAATGGGGATTTGTAGCAGTATAAGACACAACTTAATTCTCATTTTTTCCCATAGCCCTACCATAAACTCTTTGAAAGGACAAATGGCTGACAGATTTTTCAGTGGGTTTTCATCTATTAGTTTTATATATTAGGTTTTATATTTAATCTATTTTAAGTACATTTTTGTCTACAGTTTAAGAATACCATTTCTTGCTCTTGCCTACACATATTGAGTTTTCTCAACACTATTTACTAAAGATACAATACTTTTCCCATTGTGTTCTTGATGTCTTTGTTGTAGATCGATTCACCATCATAATGTCCTCTTGTGCCTCAGAGTGAGTGGGATGACAGAAGAGCTACATACTTCCTTCTTTGAACCCAGGAAAATTTCACATCTTGGTGCACAAGAACTCTTGCTCCGGTTATATGCATTTTCCAAGATAAAAATCACAAGCAATCTTCCTTTCCTCATCTCAAACTATATTAAAACCAGATCAGGGAGCCTTTCATGTTGATTGCTGAAAATCTCATTACCCACATAAAAATCCTTTTATATTCTCTTTCATTTTCTTTAGGACCACCTTAATCTTTGATCTGAACTTAATTGTGTGTTTGGTTCATATCTGTTTCTAAGGAAAAGCTATCTTCTCATGGAAGATTTACATTAAATATATTTTCTTCTGCAAATTACTTTATGAAAAACCTGGGATAATATTAACCAATTTGTCATAACAATTTCTGAAACTGAATCCGTACAAATTTGCTAATATCACTTCTTCTCTGTTCCCTTGCATTTAGTTTATACAAATGTAATGGAAGATACGGGCTTAATTTCTTTGTCTACCATGGTTTCTCCATTGTTCAAATAAACTATCAACTCAGTATTCACTTCTTGGGTAAAATCTTAGTTAATGGAAAAGTCTGTCAGCAGAATTTTAGAAATAACTCTTTTGTGTGAACCAATGAAAATAGGTTTCTATTTTGCTAAAGACATGAGGACTGAAAATTTGTAGTTCTGAAAATTCTGTCCTATCTGCTTCTGTCTTTTTTCTCTTCTTATGCTTCAAGAAGAACCCTTAATCTTCTTGCTTCCTATCCTCTTCTATTAAATGGAAAACCTCTGTTCACCTACATTAAGTTGTTAGGTTGCTTCATATTCTTCTGGATTATTGAAGTAGATACCTAATTAGCCTGCGGTACTACATCTGAGCCCTCTGACAACTCCACTCATCACTTTATTAAACTTCCTAAGCTAAATGCAATTATTTCTTATATTTGTCTGAGATCTTCTAATGGTTCACCATATTTACAGTTCATTCCACTTACTGCACTTTTGACTAACTCACATTCTGACACTGAAACTAATCAAATAAACCTACTTGTATTTCTAATAATGAAGCTACAACTTCAATATTCTTTCAGTATGTCAAATTATCTCTCTTAATCCTTGTTAATGCTATGTCCTCCTGAAAGAAGTCAATGAAATCGTAGGATGAGTTATTCAGATTTTTCTCTTTATTCTTATCATATATTGCAATAAAAATCCTTCCCTTCATTTTATCTTTTGCAAATATTTTCTTACTATTCTGTATCATTGTTCATTTTGGAGAAAACAGGTTCTCCCCCATATCACTTAAATGTTACATGGCAATATTTAGTGTACATTATTTGAATAAGAAATGAGAATGATGTGAGGTAACAATTGATGTGTATAATATGATAAGTCAGAACCAATGCATATCTTCAGTGGGTGATGACAGTTCAGAGAAGAAAGAACTGGTAAGCTAATAAAATAAGTAACATGCTCCAGAAGTATTGCAAATGGTCTTTACAGGTAGCACACTGTTCTATTGGATCAGAGAAATGGGGAAAAGTGGTCAAGGAGATTCTAATATAATATAAAATATATAAAAATGTGATTCATGTATTTGGAGAGCAAATGAAGGTTTATCACCTCTCTAGTGTAATTCAGTGCCACCTACAATTCATTTTATTCATTTCCATAACTTTCAACCGAAACGATGTCTAATTTAACTAAACTTTCATTTTGTTGTTCAAAAGTAAAATATTCAGTATCAGAAAAGGCAAATTTAATTATTTTAAATTTACTGATAAAATACAAGATATAGAAGTTCCAGAATGAGACAGTTACCCTTCCTAAACTTAAACTTGGATCTAGAAATCTCCAAATTACATCCATTTCAGAACTTAAAATTAAAGTCTATTAAAAAAAGTGGAAGGCTTTAGCTAGGTCACAGCTTACATAATACTGAGGGAAAAGAGATGAGCATTGTGGGTACATGTAAAAGAGAAAAACAATTACAGCTTGCAACAAAACCAGAAAATATTTTATGAAAAATGTCCAATAGTAAGTGGAGCCTAAACTCTATGAATTACAATGTTCTGTGAAGGATATTTTTGACATAATTTGATCAGAGACATGAAACAAGTTCAGAATCTCCCACTGAAGTCACTACTCTCTCTATTAGCCCTATCATGTTTGTCATTCTGAGGGCTACATTTATATAGTATATCACAAAGAACATATTTTAGGTAATTTTCTCATTGTTAAGATAAAATGGCTAACACTCAAAGATAATGGAGGGAAAGTTTATTTAGGTCACAGTTTATAGAAGTTTTGGTCCCTAATCAGATGGCTGCAAGGCAGGGTGGATGGCAGACAGGAAATGAACAAGAAAGATTGTTCAGGGCAGGCAGAAAATAGCAAAGCAAGAAGAGACCTTAATAGCACCCCCCCTTTTTGTCATATCCAGACTATTTAGTGCAAATAGCACTTACACCCTGAATCCTACTGCCACTGAGCCTAGCCCTGCACTGTGTATCAATCCCAGTTTCACATACTCTTGACCCAACCATTTTGGAAAAAGCCCCACCTCTGACCACGTGAGCCTTTGGGGATGTATTAATCACTCACCAAAACAGTGCTAATACATAGATTTGAATAACATATTAATACTCCAATTCAAAGCATGTGGTCTTATATAAACATTCTCAAAGTAGAAAGAGATCTTAAATTCATGCCTGAAAGTCAATATATACAAATATTCATTTGTCTATGCATACGTTCAAAGACAACACAAAAGGCATGCCTTTTAGAATTCAATATAAGCTTCTTATTGGATTTTCTATATCAGGAAATTGTTTCAAAGTGAAATGTTTACACTTGGGGATATGCTGTACCTATGGATGTTAGGGGTTTTGTTGTTTGTTGTCAGTACTAACTCATAAACTTGACAATCAATCCACTTTCTTTCAAGTGTACAAATAACTACGTTGTGGTGACCTGAAAACTTGTGATCATTTCCTCTTAAATATTAAAGGATTTAATTAATATTAAATATTAATTATTCCTTAATTCAATACAAATAAAATTCTTGACATGTAATAATTTCTGTTAAGGGGAAAAAATACCAGATTCCAAGCTCTGCTGTGTTTTCTATATATTTAAATAACAAATATATATCTTATATACATTCAATGCATCCGTTGCATATTATGTATGATTGTACTATGGTGTACATATATTATATTCCCATATTTTATACCTGCATGAAACTATTCCATTTATTTTGATATTATAATTTTCTTACTAAAAATGTCATGTAATGCAATATGCCAAAACAGATCATGTTTTGGGTAGATCTTGGGAAATTCTACTCCTCTATAAAATATTTTTTAAAAACTTATTATCAAAGTTATTATAATGATTTAATAGTACACTATTGGTAAGTAAGATGTATGCATTGAACATAACTATCAAGTTAGCATACACATATATGTGCATGCATGCAAAACATATACATGTGTAACACACAAATTTGCTGAATCAGTGGCTGAGCCTAGACATGTATATGAGCAAAATTCAATGAAATGTCACAGCATCATTGCTTCTGTTCAGAGTCATTTGGAACTTTCAAAACACAACAGTTATAACACCTAAATTTTGACACAAAAATTTCATTAATTTTTAAAAAGCATATGCTAAAAATTTGAATATATACCAAGATTCTTCCACTTGCATAACTGAAGACTTAAATACTTTTGGTTAGAGCCCATTGTAAATTACTGTAAATTCAGAAATTTCTTGCAGACATAAATAATATATGTCTTTAAAAATATTTTTTCAAGAAGAAAATGATTTTCTTCTATGATTATGAGACCTATGTATTTTGCAGGACTAAGCCCATAAAATATAGATTAGTCCATAATAGGAAACTTATTGATTAGATAGAAAATATTACAAGACAAATGACAGAAAATTTCCATTTTGAGAAAGAGAATGCCGCAATATTCATATTAACAGTTAATTTAATCTTTAATATATTTTTTCTCCTCACTACTATGCTTATTTGCTCGAGAAGTTAAATAATGAAAAGTCTTTTACTACTAAGATATCGTCATAAAAGTTACACGTTTCTTCTTATAAAATTTATAATTTATAATTTTATAAGAGCATGTTCATTAAATTATTTAATATAAATGTTCAAATGCTATGGATGAACACACATAAACATATATACTGTATGGTTTAAAATATCTTAATATAGGAAAAAATGGAAAATTCATATATGCTTCAATTTATAAGTGTGAAATAATTCTAGGTATGGAAATGCATGCACATATAATATATAATCATTGACCTAAATTAAACAAATAGCTCTTGTAAAATATATATACTACATGAAAAATGATAGAAAATGAGAACAATAGAAATATAAAATGGTTGATTTTATCTTATTATCAACCATAAAGCACTGCAACAACATTAAAAAATAAAATGTTCTTCCATTTATTTGTAGCATTACAGAATAATACTTTATATATTTTATATAATATACTATATAATTACTTTATATAATTATAATTACTTATATAATTTACTTTATATAATTATAATTACTTAATTTATAATTACTTTATATATTTTTAAACTTCCTTTTTTTTTTTTTTGAGACAGGCTCTCGCTTCGAAATTCAAGCTGGCCCTGAGCTCAGCCGCAAACTCACATCACAGCAATCCTCCTGCCTCTGCCTCCCAAGTGCTGGGATTACAAGCATGAGCCACCACGCCCGGCACTGTGGTATGTGGTGCTGATTGCTGCTGGGCATGAGTCTCCACACCCAGTATTGTATATGGTTAACTGGGGATTGAACCCAGGCCCTTGCTCTTGCAAGACAGGCACTGGAACCACTGAGCTAAATCCCTGGCCCCAAAATTTCCTTTTCCACTTTATTCCCAATGATTTTTATGCACCTTTACAATAAGATATTTTGATCTTAAACGAAATTTATTGTCTTAAGGAAGATTTTCAAAAAATTACAAAGGTGCAAAATAATCTCTATAGATATTTCTGATAATTTTTTTCTGGTAGTATTTGGGTTTCAGATGCATCTTTTAGATTTTCTAATATATTTCTATTATATTAAAAAAGAAAATGAAGTGCTCCAAGTAGATGGAGAGACAAATATTATGAGAATGATGCGTGATTATATCTAGTTGTATTTTCCAACACTCTTACATTAACAGAGGAAACTCTGAGCATTCATCACTACAAGTTAAAGGAGTGTGTCATGAGGCAAGCAGAATAAGTACAGACATCTAATTGCATTTCATTCTTGATTGTGCTTCTAACTTATACTTCATTACCTGGTAAATGATTAAATGTTCAGATAGCTAAAGAAAAATATTTGTTGCATCGTGACCACACAAGACTGCTGATATATTTTAAAGGAAAACCTTTTAGGAAATGTAATCAGACACATCTGCTGGAATGATTCTGTGTGAACGTGGGATCAGTAGAAACGAAGGGTAGACATAGGCAAATCTTTTGTTTATCGTGTTCTAAATCTCCTTTATAAATGAGAAATTATTTTGATTTTAAAGGAACAAAATCACCTCACAATCCATGAAATAAAGGTGTTTTTAGGGAATTATTGAACGTGGGGAAACTTACTGTTCAAAACACAGCGGAACCGCTTAGTGAACGGACCGACTGACAGAGTGAGAGAGAGCGGCTCTTCCCACTGTGCACAGTAGGGCTTTTCCATCTGTGAGCTCCCTTCAGTGGAATCTTTACATTCCATTTTTCTCTATCTTCTCAAGTTATTACGATTTGTACGTGACTTAGGGTAGAAATAATTTTGCCTGAGAGACGCTCTACGATTTCCGTGTGCTTTTCACCTCCAAATTCCCAGTTATTTCATTGCATATTGACAGTTTACTCACTTAGAAGTAAGTTCTCTGAATATTCTTCTTCTGATACAGAGACTAAAACTCCAAAATCATAATGCATTATTTTGTCTTATATAAAAATAATGTATAGCATCTTTCATCCAATGAAACACAATGTGAAATCTACAAGGTATTTTATGGAAAAATTTGTCCTAGGAAATATGCATCTGAGAAGCTTAATTTTATATCATCTTGACTTGGTTGCTGAATACCCAGATAGTTGTTAAGACATCACTTTTTGGGCGTTTGTGAGAGCATTTTGGGAAATATCAGCGTTTGGGTTGGCAGACTGAGTAAAGATCATCCTTTGGCCAAGTCAGCAGGATCTTCCTGAGCTGGGCAATTATTCTCCTCCCCCTACACCAGGATATTATGTTGCACACACACCAGACCACAACAGTGCTCCACGCCTCAATCTCCTCAGCTCAGAGTCAGGGTCAGGCTTTCAAATCCTGACTGGGAATCCTATATGATCCCCTTTGGTGCTCAGGCTTTCCTGTTCTGACTGACTTGAGCCTCTTAGTTTTTTGGTTCTTCAGTTTGCAAGTGTCAGGCTGATCATAGGAGTTCTGTATTTCAATAATCAAATTAGCATGGTACTATAATAATGTATGTAAAATATATAAGTCATATTATATAATAAATAGTGCCTACTGATTCTGTTTCTCTAGAAAACCCAAATATGGATCCAACTTGATTTTTGGGAGGATGGCATACCAATAATTTCACTGTAAATGGAAAGTATCATAAATGAAATATTGATATACTTAACATCATAGTTCAGCCACAAAGTACAGTGTACAGTAATGTTTGACTAATGCGATGTCGTGGCTCAGAGGGAGCTTTATGACGCTGCTAATGCCTGGCATCTGAGGAGTGTTCTATAGGATATCACAAGGCCAGGGAAAGGTCAGAATTCCACGCATGAAATATGCTTCCTACGGAACACGCCTTGCTTTCACACCATCATGAACTTGAAATGTGGTAACTGAACCAAGTGTCATCCTGGGACCAGCTGTCCCGGTTCATCATTTACTATTATTTCTTGTTTGAAATGAAAACAGGATGGTACAGGCCAACCTCCTACAGATAGTCCTATGAGGCACATCCTGGAAGTTGGACTCAAGCGTTCACTCAGAATGTGGTGATAGTTATCTTCATTTAGCATGAAAAATTTCCCAATTCAAACACGAAGAAGAAAAAAAGTGGTTCTGCATAAAAAGGTCATGATAGCTAACATAAATAGGTTTCAGAATCCATAATCACTCTTCACTTATTGCTGTGATATTTTATCAATTTATAAGCTACTATATTGATCGTTTGATATTAAAAATATTGCATTATTTGAAAAATGTTAATTTTTAGATAAAAGTGTGACAATGAAAATGATAAAGATTGATAGTGAATAATTAAACCAGATAAAATTTCTTATCTAAGTTTAAATAAGCATTATTATGTATCATTCCTACAGGTTAAAAGCAGGGGGAAAAGGGAAAAAATGAGAATCAAGTCATGTCATATTCTGGTACAAACTCTTAATGTTGAATGCGATTATCATGTGTATTCATAATGTACCAATAAAGATAATTTAAAATAAAATTTAAAAATTAACTATAATGCTTAAACACTGAAATCTTTCTTGTAGAAATATAACTTAATGAAAGAAGTAGTTTTTTCAAAATTTTAGTATTTTCTCAGAAGTTAAATAGTTCATTCACTGTAATTGTTGACCTTGCTCAACAATTGAAGCAGTTCAATTTATTAACAGAAAATATACTAGTAATTATATTGTATAATAAATATTAAATGATGATATAGATATTTATTTTAATAATCCAATCCATATCATATAAAAAGTATTCATAAAATAATACTTCATAATAACTTCCTAGGATTTACCAACTCTGACATGTAGAACTGGTGTAAGGAAAGGACAGCAAGATGGGTCAGTGTGAATATGCGCACACTAGAAATGGTGTTTCATGACCTGAAATTACTGCTGTGCTAATCACTGGTATTCAGTACAAACACCATTATGGCTGAAAGATGTAGTTACACAAAACCAATACGAGAATATTAGGTTGATACTAGACAGCAAAGATGTTGGAAAGTGGGATTAAAAGGATTAATTGACTCTGTTACTGGTGGGAACACTAGGGATTTTTAAATCTGCAAGCAGTGTAAATGATTCATACTGTTGGAAGAAGCCCATTGTAGTAATATGCTGTTTCATTCTCAGACCCATTCTCTCCTCCAGCCCTGTCCTCCTTGGGGCATGAAGGAGACCTGAGACATTTTTTTAGCTTCTATTGAAAAACAAGGAACAAAAATGAGAGAAAGCAAATGTAATTACAAGGTTTCATCCTGATTTGTTGTTCTACAATCCTGACAGAAACCCCAACTCCTCTTCCTCTCCTGCTCAGATTCTACCACAGACACATTTTCGTGGTTCCTGCTGCCATCAGGCAGACTTGCCGGTGACCTTTCACTCACCTTGAAGGCCCCCTTGCAGGTGACACCATCACCTTCTCCCCACGTTCCCTCACTTTGAAGAACAGTAGGAGCAATGATTGAAACTGAGGGGTTTTTATTTCATTTTACATTTTCTTCTTATAAAATTCTGCAGCTAATTTTCCACTTTCAATTTCCTCTATGAAAGCCTGGGATCAATTTAGTTTGCTGGCTGTATTTTAAGATAGTGAAGAGAGAAAACACCCAATATTTCCCAGCCCTCTTTTAGGGTGGTTTTGGATAAGTAGCATAAAAATGAAGCTCATATTTAAAACTTCTTTCATGAAGACATCAATGTTAAATTAGAATGTTCAATCATTGGAAATTTAGAAAAGCAGTTATTTCTTTAAAAAAAATTAATATCTCCATTAATGCTCTGGCATAGACTAAAATCTTATTCTAATAACACATGTTATGAGGAAATATCTACAAACAACTAAGAACTATGCTATCTCTTCTTTTTTTCTTTCCTGTTTATCCTTCTTTTTTATATCAATCCTATTTTTGGAAAACTTGTTTGTAATTTAAAACTCTACAGTCATTAAAAATTGAACGGTTCAGTGGTTAAAACAGGCAGGTACATCAACCTCACCTGGTTTTATTTCTAAGACAAAACTGTTTATCTGAGTTGCACGGCAGGTGTAAGATAAACACGTCAGTGATGACAACAAGCCCCACACTCAACTTCTAGTCATTGTTGTCACCACTGTATTTATAAAGTGAATTTAGTAACTTTCCCACAGAGAAAGCAGGTAAAGTTGATAGACAACAGGAAGCAAGCAATTTGTGCAATTAAATAAAATCTATTTAAAACAGATTCTAAACTAATTATGTTATTTAGTTTAGTTTCCAACAAACTGATTAAATAGACGCTGATTTATAAATATACTCTATACAAACATTTATGTGAAATTTATCTTTAAAATCATATTTACTTTCTCTTAGAATTATTTCTTTAACTTAAAATTATTGTTTCTTAGCAATAGATGTGATATTTTTCTCAAACAGTGTCATACCTTTCTTCCTTTGTCTTCATACATAAATAAAAAATGTTTAAGTATCAGAGAGTCATAGAATTTGGTTGGCTACCTATATAGGTAGACAAATTTGTATTCCTTATATATTCTGTATTTAATGTTAAAGTGTAATTTTGAAATTACTCCTATAATCCCCTAAAATAATATTAATCCCAGAACACAAAATAATATATTATAAATTTTTAAAAAATTTCTTTAGATTTCTGAGTTTATCCATTAAACTTGAAGTTTGCTATTGCAATAAAAACACTTAAATATTGCAAAAATCCTCAAACATTTCCTTCATTAGTACCTACTTAATATTGCTAGTAATTGGATAGGCAATCTTTCATACACAGCACTTATTTGGATAAACAATTTCTACATAACTATGACACTGTCAAATCATGTTCAAGTCTTATGTTAAGTTCTTGTTCTAAATATGAATATCACAATATTAAATTTTAAAAACATAACAATACTGTTCCAAATTTCATGGTTTAGAGCTGGGGATTTAGCTCAGTAGTTCCAGTGCCTATCTTGCAAGTGCAAGGGCCTGGAATCCATCCCCGATAACCACATACAATACTGGATGTGGAGACTCACGCCCAGCAGCAATCAATACCACACACCACAGTGCGGGGTGTGGTGGCTCACACCTGTAAAACCAGCACTTGGGTGGCAGAGGCAGGAGGATTGCTGTGATGTGAGTCTGAGGCTGAGCTCAGGGCCAAACTGAACCACAAAGCGAGACCCTGTATAAAAAAAAAAAAAAAAAATCGTAGCTTAACAAATTATACAAATGGAAAAAAAAAAAAACTGTAATGTTTGGATCATAGAATTTACTAGGAAGATGGGATTGCTGTTCCTGCTTTAATGAATAAGTAATTGTAATAAACCATCTACCAATAAAACAGAAAGCCTCAATATATCTTATAGATATTTTATGTTCTGTAAATATGAAAATTATACATTGTTTTATGCACATTTATATCTGTATCTATTGTTTATATTTCCGTGTATATGATCTGGAGAATATTCTTTCTCTTTCCATATCTGTTTGCTACTCCTAAATTTTAAATTTAAAATACAAATAGTGAATCCTTTCAACTTCCACACAGATTATGATATATGGCTACTTTTAATTTCATATGAGGGACACTATGAAATGTCAATATTAATTTAATGAGCAATATTTTTCAATGTTAATAATATTAGTATTAACAGACTTTTAATAATAGAATACACTTACTTTTCAACCTCTTTTCCATAAATGATAGACATGTTTATAATTAAAACATTAATCAAATAAAAGTATAAATATCTTCTTAAAATAAGAATTTTTCTAGGTGTGTTCAGAGGCATGTAAAGAGTCAAATAGATGAATCAAAACCAACAGCTTCCAAAACACCATCACCGATGAGGTATTGTATGTCATTAATCACCAAGAATATCTGACAGTTAGCAAAGTACTTAATACAAGGTGGATAGTTGACTTTGTAAATGAGTGTATGTAATATTTCTTCCAAGTAGCAGAAGCTTTGACCATTCTGAGTCAATAGGATGGTCTCCATGGATTCTTAACATCATCTTGCTTTTCCTCACTTGTAAGAGGCTCACCGAGTCCTTCTTGAACAATTCAGAAATGAATATATAAATATGATAACCATCGTTGTCAGCCACGTGTAGCTCAAGACGGAAAAAAGCTCCCAAAGCAACTTAGTGATGCAAGGATAAACATGTTTAAAATATTTTGTGTTCTTCACACAACAGAAACCCAATATTCTCTCATATTTTCAAATCAAAGTAATGGAAAATTGAGCCCTACAGACCCAGTTCTCTGAAGGACTTGAAACATGAGGTAGAAGATTTTGCCTCAAAAACTTCACCTAGTTTTTTTTTTTTTTTTTAGACACATCTCACTTTTGTAGTTCTGGGTGGTCCTGAGCTCAGCCTGGAACTGACAGCAATCCTCTTGTCTCTGCCTCTCAAATGCTGGAATTACAGATGCGAGTCTCCACTCCTGGCACTTGTATGTGGTTTCTGAGGATTGAACCTGGGCCTTTGCACTTGCAAGACATGTACCAGAACCACTGAGCTAAATCCCCATCCCTCAAATTCTTCTTTTTAAAATGGGAGCTTGTTATATTGTGATGTATTTCTTTCATAAATCTGTGTTTCAGCATGATTTGTCAGCTCTCTGTGTTAGTGACAGTGTACCTGTGAATAAGATGATTTTAAAACAATTTTTTGTAACCTAAACACAAAAATATTTGCAGTTTTGTGGTCATTCACAGATAGATGAGTTCTTCCCAACACATTCTTTAACTTGTTTCACTTCTCATACTGAATACATCTTTGGAACATATTTGCTACTGTGCTTTCAAAAAAAATTTTTTTTCTAGTGAATCTGACAAATGAAAATGGTCTTCAAACAAGACCAGAATGTTGTTTAGATTTTAAGCATAAGGAGAAAGTGATGTACTTTACAAAGAACATAGGTGTGACTATGTAATCAGGCACCAGAAGGGTACTGGCAGGTTAAATCAATATCTACAAAGTAATGTGTCAGTTTAAAGAAACACATGCCAAAAAGTTATGTATTGAATGTTTGATTTCATCCAACATTTCTCTCATATTTTGCCAGGTATTTTCTTCAAATTTATTGATATATTTTAGGTATACATTATGATCACATTCCTCATTGAGAATTTGTATCTGTACATGACATATCTTTATTCTTATTTTTCCCATTCCTCTTCCCTCCCTTAAACCTCCTATTCAATATATATATATATATATATATATATATATATATATATATACTTTGTTCCCATATTTTCCAAAGTTTTTTCTTTCTCTTTTTTGCTTTCACCTGAAAGTAACTTCTCATAAAAGCATTATTTTTCTTAAAATCAGTGGTTCACTATTCTCTAGTTCATTATTCACAGTGTTTCCATGGAGTATATACCCTAAAATAATAGAAGTTGACAATTTCTTTACATAATTTTGTAATTAGTTTGAAATTATTTTCAGAACTTATTTTACCTACATTTATACTCAAACACAAATGCATACCTATGTACTAACCCTAAGAATATGAATGTGTTCTGTATTATATCATAGCTTTGTACCTATTCATAAGATTATTAACTATATCTGTTTTTATTAATTTATTATATTTGATAGAGTGTTACTCTTGACATAATTATATCATAATATTTGAAAGGCCATTCTTAATTCCAAGTGAATAATGTTATGTAAAAGTGAAGAATATTAAATGAATTTACTTATTATAAAGACCTATTGAGGCTTCCAATCTATAAAAGTGCAAGAAATTTTAGACTCAGTCAATAGCATAAAGACAGAGAAAGAGAAAAATCTATTCTTGAACATGTGAGACAATAAAACAATTGTTCATTGAATCAGGACATTTAATTAAGTAAAGTACTCCAAGAAAAATAACTGCCTAAATCTGATTCACACAATCTAGTTAATGACTTTATGAATTTACTTCAAGTTTTTGTGTAGTTAGATCACTGCCTTATTTCACATTGCTTATGATGTTTTTTAAATCAAACACATAAAAGCAGTAAATTTAGTATTAGAGATTTCTATAGAAATTCCACTATTAATGTACCTAATTTTTTATTACATTACTTGATATTCATTCTTAAAGCTCATAGTGTCCAATAAAATTAAGTTAATGCAATAGGTCTATTATTATTCTTGATTTAATTCATATACACATATTAACATTCCCAAATTTTATATCTGCATCGAATTAGTTCTAAGCCTTCACCTATTTGTACCACTGAATTTCTGCTCTAAGGCTTCAAGTATCTTCTGAAATTCATTGTTTTGATGTATCAATGTCAGCTCATAATAATAACATGGTTAGAAGAAAATACAACTTGAAGCTTCCACTGAAAAGTTTTCATTTGTATCAGTCTATTGTTTGAAAAAAATTCAAGTAAATATTGGCATTGTAAGTATATAGTTATGTCATGAAAAATTTACATTTTTATTTGACTTCGTTCAAGAATTTCAAAGCCATATAATCTACATTTTGCATTTGTATGAAAACATTACTTGAAATAGTCATTATTTTGGAAATATTTCCTTCCAAATTCTAACATATAGAACTTTATTCTGTAAAGTTTGTAAAAATCAAATGGCAAATTTCATAACGACCCGCTCCTCTGCAGGCTCTCCTGACTGGATGTAACAGCTAGTCTCTGTCAACACTGTGGTTACCATGGCTACTGGGAAACCCCACCTCCATCCTGAAATTGAACATCCTTGTGTTAGCTAAGCTTCAACTGAAGTTCATTAACCACCATTAGCTCAGAGACAAGTGGTCCATATAAAATAAATTCAATTAGCTCACATTCATGCTTAAACATCCCAATGTGTTTATTGTCCTTGGATGAAGCTCCAGAGCCCCCTTTACAGAGAATATGGTGTGAGCTGTTTCTTGGTATAATTCAAATTCCTGTTTGTAGCATCTCTATTCTTTGCCTTTCAGCTAAAACACTGACCGTTCTATTAGTTCAGTCAAGGACTGTCAGTTCTTGGTTCGTGCAAGCCTCTTGTTTTGGTGTGTTCGTGTCTCCACATTAATCATATCATGTAGTCATCCTCTCCTCACATGGTCATTTTTGCAGCATACTCTGAAAAGAAAATGCTCCACCTCCCTGTTTTCTCCCAGTTCCAGCGGCTTACCAAACATCCTCCAAAACAGGCTCTGGATTAAGTCTTTTTGCCTTATTAATAAAATGAAGACTTTATGAAGTCAAGAATTCTACTGCTTCTTGTTTGTTTGTTTTCTTTCTTGCCTGTTCGATATAGAATCTACAATTTTAAATCAGCACCCATAATTCCTGTGTCATTGAGAATAAACTACCTGCTCTAAAAATAAGTTCTCCAAATTTAGGACTAAAGAAGGGTATTCTTCAGGTCTCTGGCTTAATTTACTTAGGCAATACTCTCAGGTTTCTTTTATTAAAGCTAAATAATATTCCATTGTGCATATAGGCTACATTTTTTACTCCTTAGTCCTGTAGCATTACGTTGGAAATCCTTGGGAGTAGATTTTTAGTGTCTTATTTAGAAATAAGTTTAATTCTTACATACCTAACTGTCCAGCCCTTGTGAACAATGTGATATGCTTCACACAGGGACTGGCTTTTCATCTTTTAATTTAGTAATTTTCCATGCAACCACCTACTGAGAGCAAAATTTTGGATAGACAAAATATTATTTCCAGGACAGACTCTCACAATTTAGTTAGTTTCTTTGGTTTAATTTAGACATAATCAGGACTTCATTTTAAAAATTAAATATTATAACACAATACTTCCTCATTTGTCGCTCTGGGTCAGCTGTAACTACATGATCAACTTCAATGTTATGAATTCAGAGATAAAAGGAAATTTATTCAGCACAGGGAATGACTATGTGATGTGTCTTCTTTAAGGATTTCATAGAATAAATGAAACAATACTTTAGAGGTACATTATTTCTAGAAAACAATATATGACAACAGTTAGATGAAAATAAAAAATGCCATACATGAAGGTATGTATTTTTCAAATTCCTCTTTTACAAAATAATCTCAGTATGTAAGACTGAAAAGCAAAAATAATCCAAAGGAAGAATTTTGATAAATAATAGAGGCAGTGACCTGACCCATTAAGGAAATAATATGAGATGTTATTGAGCAGGCCATTCTTACTTATGCAGTAGAAAAGATTTGCTAGTCAGACAATAGCAATTTTCAGTGACTACTGCTCAATATAAGAATAAAAATTAAAATAAAAATAGTTACATAGAAGATGATATCCTTCTCTTTTGGTATCAGCTATCTTTGTCATTCTGTGACAGAGACAATTATGTCAAATGTTTAAATATATAAATAATTTAGCTTATTCTATTTCTATGCTGTTGGAATTTCTGATTTTAATTCAGTTTTCTGTACACTGTGAGAAGAGTAACTGATTGGTAGCTGTAACAATCAGGAGTCTTAAAAACTATAATTTATCAGTATAAGTATATGTATTTTGGTTTTATCAAATACATATTTTGCTGTCTCACCATCAGCACATGCATGTGTATGTATGTGTGAGTCAACACTCTAGAGACAGCGATGCTCATCTCAGGAATCATCGATGGATTGAATTTCTGAATCCATGCAATTTCAGGTTAAACCAGGTAGATTTCCCCTTTTCTTTCATTTATATTGTTTGGTTGTTTTACAAACTAACACTTATCTTCTTTTGCAAACAGGAGACCCTGTTTTTATTGTTTTGTAAAAAAATTACATGAATAAAATGTTATTATTTTGATTTAGTACATGGAAAATATTTCCAAGTTCAAAGGATCCCAAGGGTGTTCTTTGCAGAAGTCTTTTCTGGCTGATGTAGACAGCAAAAGTTTCTGCAAAAGAAGAGTCTGGACTTAAAGATTAGGAGAATGCAATCAATGTAAGTAACTTGTACAGAACGTGAAGAGAAATTTCAAGATATTAAAATTTTAAAAAGGAAAAGAAACAATAATTTGGCCACTTGTTTTGGAAGCCACTGAACGGTAGAAGTATTTATTCATCCACCCTTGTCCTAGCAAACTTCTTCTTTAGGGAGTGCTCAGGAGTGGGGGGTTAGGGCTGATCAGAAGGTTAGGTCTGATCCTGGAGGCTATGCGTGTAACAGCGCCAACTCCAGGCAGTGAGGTACAGAGTCGAATACGCCGACAAAACAATGAATGAAGAGAAGCGTAGGCTTAAAGCACGCAGTACTCTTAGCTCTTTCTCTTATCATCATCTCACACAATACAAAATAGACATCACAGTGTTTAATTAATGAAAGCTTTAACAAGGGAAAAATTCTTGGAGATAGTGTTTTTTATGTTTAAATATTTATGCTACAAAATGCTTATACAAGTATAAAACAATATATAAAATATACACATATCTATCACTGATCCATCTGAAATTATTCTTCATTGCTATAAACATTCTATGTATAATCCTTGGCATTTTTTCCTGCACCAGGTTTTCTTATTTTTAATTTCTAACTGTAATTA
>PVIR01030892.1:0-19878 GCA_004026965.1 Petromus typicus | reverse complement strand
AGGCTGAAAAGATTTCAGAGACTCATATGAGAAGTCTGGTAAACTTTTCTTGGAGTGTTCTTCTTAAAATGTTGAGAGGACTGACATTTTTTTTTTGAGCAAAAGTATTTTTTTTTTAAATTCAGATGTCATTTTCTCAGTGACATCTTTCCTTAATCTCCCTTTGTAAATTAAAAACACCTACATTTTTCTTATCTTCATCCTTCATTTTGTTTTTCTCCTATCACCTTCTAATATTCCATAAGTTTACTTATGTTAATTACTCTAACCATCCTCATTGGAGTTTAGATTGTGCTTTTGGTCTAGTTGATTCATAAATATACCCCTAACCTAATACATACTATACATTTAATATGTATTTGCTTAATATATTATTCATAAGATGTTTAAAATGAAATTCTGGGTGTAAAGGCTCATGCCTGTAATCCCAGCAGCTGGGAGGCAGGTGTAGGAGGATTTTTGAGTTTGAAGCTTGCCTGGGCTACATAGGGAGCTCAGGGCCAGCCTACACTACAAAATCAGGACCTTCTTTCAAAATAAAGAAAAGAAAAATAAAGACAATGAGCTTTCATTTAACTATATGGGACATTCTACTAGATGCATAGATTATATATTTATCTAGTCAAGCAATCAAATATAAATATTGAAAAATAAGGTTTAGTAATTTCTAGGTGGGTCCTAAAGTAAATCCAGGACTGAATAAGATTCATCAGTATCAACTGGTCCTCAAGCATTGATTCTTTGTAGCTCCTTTATTCTTCTAAGTTTCCTGTTAGCAATTTTCCTTATTGATCTGTTTCACTCAGTCTCTGTGAAAATAATTACAAAGGTTGTCAACAAGCTCATTCTTGGTGCCGGGGTTAGAGCTTACTGGCCTCCAGGCCCACGCTGGAAGAGAGCCCAGAGACTGAGTTTAACAGCAGGCAGCTTAGGAAAAGGCGACTGTGCCACTGAATCTGCATGACCAAATCTGTGATGGGGTTAGAGCTTACTGGCCTCCAGGCCCACACCGGAAGAGCACCCAGGGACTGAGGATAGCAGCGGGGGGCTCAGGAAATGGCGACTGTGCCACCAAATCTGCGTCACCAATTCTGTGACAGGGTTCAGGCTTACTGGCCTCCAGGCCCATGCTGGAAGAATGCCCAGGGACTGAGTTTAGCAGTGGACAGCTGGGGAAATGATGACTGCGTCACCGAATCTGCGTCACCGAATCTGTGCCGGGGTTAGAGCTTACTGGCCTCCAGGCCCACGCATGAAAAACGCCCAGGGACTGAGGTTAGGAGGTCAGAGTCTGACTTTCTCCACAGCAACTGCAGAAGCACAGCCAGTCGCCTTGTATTGGTGAGTACGTGGGCCTGTTGGAACATCAGCCCCTATCATTGCAGCTGCACAGGGCCTACAGCCTACTGGCCCCAGGCTGACTGCACAAGTAAGCCCAGAGACTGTACTGGTGAGCAGGCACGCCCATCAAAAGATCAGGCAGTGCCAGTATAGCAGTTCAGGAGCCAGAGCCTTCCTGCCTCTAAAGCAGACAAGAGAAGGTGTTCTGACTGTATTGATAGCGTACCTCATATGGTGTGCCAAAACTAGGGGTTTTTCTTTAGGTCTCAATACAGACTGCAAACAACAACCCAGGAAACACTGCTATTTTAAGGTTCCTAACTATTAGGAGGAAAGTGACTTGCAACAAACAGCGCCAGAAAACAGGGCAGGTCAGATATGAGGAAACACTCAAAGTCTCAGACACAAAGATTCTCACCTCAAGGTAACACATGAGGAAGGGAAATAGAGAAGTTTAAAACACAGTCTCGGAAATGGTAACCAAAGCAGATCTAGTAAAATGGAAATCAGAACTGATCTCTGAGATGAAAGCAGAGATATTGGACACTGTCAACATGATGATTAATAAAGCTAAAGAGGAAATCATGGAGTTGATAGAATCCAAGATAGCAAAAGCAATGGAAACTTTTAAACACCCACAAGAAGAAGTCCAGGAAATTAAGAAAGAAAATGAAAGTTTGCGCAATAGAATGAATTTGGCAGAAGACTGAATTTCAGACCTACAAGACAGGATCTCAAGCAATGAACTGGAAAGGCATAATCTATGGAAAAAAGCAAGCGATAATGAGAAGTCAATCCAACATCTCCTAGATGATTCAAACAAGAATAACATAAGAATGATTTGAGTCACTGAGGAAGCAGCAGACAATGCCAAAGACTTCAAAAAGCTATTCACACAGATAATGGCAGAAAACTTCACAGAAAAAGGTAAAGAGTTGGACATACAAATATATGAAGCATACAAAAGGCCATATGCCCGTAACATGAAAAAATCTACAGCAAGGCATATCATCATCAAAGTCCCAGATATTCAAAAAAAAAGAAAGAAAGAATGAATGAAATACTGAAAGCAGCCAGAGAAAAGAAAACAGTTACATTCTAAGGGAAGCCGGTCAGGATCACAGCGGACTTCTCAACTCAAACACTCAATGCAAGAAGAGCCTGGAGTGAAGTCTTTCAAGCCCTAAAGGAAAACAGCTTCCAACCCAGACTGATGTATCCTGCAAAACTATCCTTCAAAATTGATGGGGAAATTAGATACTTTCATGACAAAGAACACCTGAAAAATTTCACAAATACAAAACCTGTGCTCCAAAACATTTTAAAGAATATCTTGGAGAAAAATAAGGAAAGTTACAAATCCATGAGACCTAACCGAGTCAACCCATGGGACCAAACAAGAAACTGATGGGGAAAGGGCAGAAGTACAATAACACAGACAAGAACAGGAAAACATGGCAGCACTAAATTTACCTATATGAGCCATAACCATTAATGTCAATGGACTCAACGTGCCAATTAAGAGATACAAACTGTCAGAGTGGATCAAAAAGCTAGATCCTACAATCTGCTGCACACAAGAAACACACCTAATTCAGAAAGAAACCCATGGACTAAAAGTAAAGGGATGGAAAAAAATCCTCCATGCGACTGGAAACAGCAAGAAAGCAGGAGTTACGATTTTATCTGCAGACAGAGTAGACTTGAAGCCAAAACTGATAAAAAGAGATAAAGATGGACACTATCTTTTAGTTCAGGGAAAAATCCAAGAGACAGAAATCACAATCTTAAATATCTATGCTCCAAATTCTAATGCACCCAACTATATAAAACAAATATTAATGGACTTGAAAAACCAGATAAACTCTAATACAATAATAGTAGGGAACCTCAATACCCCACTGTCAGAAAGAGACAGACTGGACAAAAAGTCACTAAGGAAATCCTGGAGCTCAACCAGACTCTTCGGCAAATGGACTTAATAGATGCCTACAGAGTATTTCACCCCACAAAGTCAGAATTTACATTCTTCTCAGCTGCTCACGGATCATTTTCCAAAATAGACCTTGTGCTCATTCATAGAACAAGTTTAAGCAAATAAAAAGGATTGAAGTTATCCCTTGTATACTGTCAGACCATAGTGCCCTGAAATTGGAGCTGAATGGCAAAGGAAAGCCCAGGATCTTCACAAACACATGGAAACTGAACAACACTCTGCTGACAATCCAATGGGTCACAGATGAAATTAGAGAAGAAATGGAACAGTTCTTACAACTAAACGATAACCCCAGTACAACATATAGAAATTTATGGGACACAATGAAAGCAGTTCTATGAGGAAAATTCATAGAAGTGAAAGCCTACATTTAGAAAACGGAGCAAGCTCAAATAAACAACTTAATGCTGAACCTCAAACAACTAGAAAGAGTCCAAGAGCAAAACAAACCCAAAGCTTGCACTAGGCAAGAAATTATAAGGATCAGGGCAGAAATTAATGCACTAAAAACCAAGAGAATGGTTCAAAAAAATTAATGAATCAAAAAGTTGGTTATTTGAGAGGATAAACAAAATTGATAGACCCTTAGCCAACCTCATTAAACAAAGGAAGAAAAAGGCACCTATCTATGCTATTAGGAATGAGAATGGAGAAATTACTACCGACCCAGAGGAAGTCCATAAGATAATCAACACCTACTTTGAAAATTTATATTTCAATAAAATGGAAAATGTAGAAGAAATGGATAGATTTCTAGACACATATGAACTCCCAAAGCTGAATAAAGAAGATATAGAAGTTTGAAATACCCCAATAACAATCTGTGAAATTGAAAATGTAATTAAAAACTTGCCTTGACCTGACGGTTTTACTGCTGAATTCTATAAAACTTTTGAAGAAGAGTCAGTGTCTCTACTTCTGAAACTCTTCAATGAAATTGAAAAGGAAGCAGTGCTCCCAAACTTATTCCTGAAGAAGGCTTTACCCTGATTCCAAAAGCAGAGAAAGACCCAACCAAAAAAGAGAACTACAGGCCAATATCCCTAATGAACATCGATGCAAAAATCCTCAATAAGATCCTGGCAAAGAGAATTATCAAAAAGATTTACACCCCGACCACGTTGGATTCATCCCAGGGATGTAAGGATGGTTCAACATACGTAAATCAATCAATGTTATACACTATATTAACAGGCTTAAGGACAAAAATCATATGGTCATCCCAATTGATGCAGAAAAAGCATTTGACAAAGTACAACACCCATTTATGTTCAAAACTCTATAGAAGATCGGAATAGATGGTCTGTATCTCAAACTAATAAAAGCTATCTACGAGAAACCTTCAGCCAGTATCATACTAAATGGTCAAAAATTGAAACCTTTCACACTAAGATCAGGAACAAGACAAGGGTATCCTCTCTCACCACTTCTGTTCAATATAGTTCTGGAAATGTTAGCCATAGCAATTAGGGAAGAGAAAGAAATAAGAGGAATAAAGATTGGAAAAGAAGAAGTGAAATTGTCATTATTTGCTGATGACATGATACTCTATCTAGAGGATCCTAAAAACTTAGTTTAAAAACTGCTGGACCTAATCAGCAATTTTAGCCGTGTAGCTGGTTACAAGGTCAATGTTCAAAAATCAACAGCCTTCATATACACAAACAGTAGACCCACTGAGATAGAAATTGGGGAGTCAGTCCCTTTCACAATAGCACCCCAAAAATAAAATACCTAGGAATCAATCTAACAAAGGAGGTTAAAGACCTCTACTCTGAAAACTATAGCACTCTGAAAAAGGAGATAGAAGATGATATCCAAAAATGGAAAGACATACCTTGCTCCTGGGTAGGAAGAACCAATATTGTCAAAATGGCTATACTCCCAAAACTACTCTACACACTCAATGCAATCCCGATTCAAATCCCAACAGCATATTTTACAGATCTAGAGAAAAAAATTCAAACTTTCATCTGGAACCACAAAAGACCTAGAATAGCCAAAGCAATTCTAAGCCACAGGTACACGATGGGGGTATCACAACTCTGAACCTGAAACTATACTATAAAGCCACTGTGACAGAAACTGCGTGGTACTGGCAAAGTAACAGACCTGAGGATCAAAGGAGTAGACTAGAAGATCCAGAAACTACTCCAGATACACTGAGCCACCTCATCTTTGACAAAGGAGCCAAAAATCCTCAATGGAGGAAAGATAGCCTCTTTAACAAAAGGTGCTGGAAAAACTGGGCTTTAACTTGCCAAAGGCTAAAACTAGATCTAACTCTTTCACCATGTGCCAAGCTCAAATCAAAGTGGATAAGAGACCTAAATATTAAAACAGACACTCTACACCTACTGCAAAACAGGTTAGGTAAAACTCTCGAAGGCATTATTGGCTGAGGGAAAGACTTCATGAGCAAAACTTCTATAGCACAGGAATTGGCTGAGAAAATCAACACATGGGACCTCATTCTTTTAAAAAGCTTCTGCACATCAAAGGAAACCACCAACAGTGCAAAAAGGCAACCAACAGTGTGGGACAATAATCTTAATCAGCTCTTCCTCAGACAAAGGGCTACTATCTAGAATATATAAAGAGCTCAAAAATCAGCCCACCCAAATTTAAAGACCCAATTCAAAAATGGGCATCTGAAATGAACAGATATTTTTCAGAGGAATGAGTAAAAGCAGCTAAGAAGCATATGAAGAAATGTTCAACTTCATTAGTCATTCGAGAGATGCAGATGAAAACAACATTGAGATTTCATCTCACTCCACATAGAATGGCTGCCATTTTAGAATCAGCCAACGGCAAATGTTGGCAAGGCTGCGGAGAAGAAGGAACCCTTCTCCACTGTTGGCGGGACTGTAGACCTGTACAACCCCTGTGGAGATCAGTTTGGAGATTCCTCAAAAAGCTAGGATTGGAGGTCCCATTTGACCCAGCCATTGCCCTGCTAGGTATACACACACAAGAATTAAAAGACTCATATCACAGTGACATATGTGCACCCATGTTTATAGCAGCCCAATTTGTGATTATTACATCTTGGAAACAACCCAAGTGTCCATCAATTGGAGACTGGATAAAAAACTGTGCTTCTTCTACAGAATGGAGTATTACTCTGCCATAAAAAATGATGTTTGAATCATTTCTACTTAAATGGACATACCTTGAGGATATCCTCATAAGTGTTATAAATAGGGCACATGTCACATCATTTCTCTGGTATGAGAAAATAAAGATGTAAATGAGTCCTAGAATTGTATGTTATATATTTTGAAATAGAAAATGCTCAATGTAAAATAGGGAGAAGGGGTAAAAATGATGAGACTGTAACTGAAAAGTAAGGAAACAAATTTTATGTATATGGGGGGGGGCCGGTAGGGTGGGTAGGGCTATGGGAAAAAATGAGACTTAAGTTGTGTCTTATACTCGTACAAATCTCCATTATGGAGTGCAATCATGATATGTAATGTACCAATAAAGATTTTAAAATTTTTTAAAAAAGAAAATGAAACAGTTATTTAACGTATAGCCTTCTTCCCCACAATAATTCTTCTGCTCAAACTCCTTTTATAACTAAAGATCTGTTCACTTATTATATCCCAAGTGAAC
Organism: Petromus typicus; assembly: GCA_004026965.1. Lineage (NCBI taxonomy): Eukaryota > Metazoa > Chordata > Mammalia > Rodentia > Petromuridae > Petromus > Petromus typicus. Next base: position 12,920 of record PVIR01030892.1, on the reverse strand, counting down.
TCACAGTAAAGTTAACACTTCGAATCAAATGTTTTGAAACTAACCTCCATAATCAAAAAAGATGCCTGCTATGTAACACTACACCATCAGGAGCTTGTCTAAAAGGCAAAACCTGGGACTCTCTCCCTAACTTGTGGAATAAAATTGCATCTAATTGAGATCACCAAGTAATCACATACACAGTAATGTGTGAGAAATATTGTTCTAGAGTCACAGGTGTTTCCATAAGGCTCCTTGGAGCCAGGTAAATGGGGAATAAAGCTGTTGGCATTTCCTTTCTAAGATCAACATTGGTTTTGTGAACTTCACTTGTCTATAAATAATGACTGGTGAGTGAAATGGGAAGAAGTTGCTCAATGGGGAACGGAAATGGGGGGAAAGAAAAGCAAAAAATGGAAAGAAAAACTTCGATGGAAAAAAAGGAAAAAATGGAAATAAAACATATATATGGAGGGAGTTGAAGAGAGGGCAAAGAAATGGGAAAAATGAGAATCAAGTTATATAAGCTACAGGTACAAATCCTCAATGATTGATTTGATCATAGTCTATACTTACAATGTACCAATAAACTCAGTTTACTAAAAATACTTATGAAAGTCAACAAAAATTTGAATAACTTCTATTTTAAGCCACAGTAATGACTCCTTATTAATTAACTCTTTAAATCAGGCATGAGAAAACAAGTTTTATTTGGACCAGGTGAAGAATTTTCCTACTAAGGAAAAACTAGGAACTTGAACAGTCAATACTATTATTGTTTCTCTCTCTGTATAGAGGGAACATGGGCAGAAGCAGCTGTTTGTTGAAAACAACACGTATCTTAGGTCTTCAAATAAATCTATATAACAGAATTGGGACAGAGAGTCTCTCAGAAGTCTATTGGTATAAGCACCAAGAAACTCACTAGAAAACTGTCTCGAAAGTATGAAAATGCAGGAAAGTAAGTAAATTTAATAAAGAAGAGAGCCTTTGTGCTTAGAGGAGAGTGGTAACTTGGAGAGCATCACAGTGGTCTTCACTCTGCTTCTGTCTGTAGCTCACTGATACTCTATCAAAAAATGGAAGGAGGAGCTGGGCATTTAGCTCAATGGTTCTGTCACTTGTCTTGCAAGTGCAAGGGCCTGGGTTCGATCCTCCAGTAACCACATACAATACTAGGTGTGGAGACTCACACCCAGCAGCAATCAGTACCACACGCCACAGTGCCAGGCGTGGTGGCTCACGCCTGTAATCCCAGCCCTCGGGAGGCAGAGGCAGAAGGATTGCTGTGATGTGAGTTTGAGGCTGAGCTCAGGGCCAGCCTGAACTACAGAGACCCTGTCCCCAAAACAATAAAAACAAAAACAGAAAACAAAACAACAACAACAAAAAAGTGGAAGGAGCCTCCCTCCAATCATGGTAATTGTTAGGAAACAAGGACCCCCCCTAGAATGTAACATGGGTAACATGGTTACAGACTGCAGACTACACCTTCTTTTGGTATCAGAGTACTTTTCTTTTATAGTGAAGGCCACCTACAGATAGCCAGTGTCTATTGGCAGATTAATGGGTCCAACACTGAAGGTACAGACAGGAAACTGTAGTGCTGTTGTGGTTTATATCTAGAAGTCTTGCCAAAGCCTTCCATCTCAAAGGGGGGCTTTTAGGAGATGACTGGTTCCCAGGGGCATGAAACTCATCAGGGGATTAGTCCTCTGATGAAATTATATCTAAACGGGTGTGGAGAGGTAAAAGCCATTGTAGAAGGCAGATCTCTGGGGAGCTGTCTGGAGGAGTCTGTCTCTTTCCTTCCTCCTTTGATCTTTCTTCCTGCTACCATGCCATAAACTAGTTTTCCTCTGCCCTGCCTCTCTGCCTTGGAGCCAGCTGGGTGTGGACTAAAACCACTTCAAACTGTGAACCAAAACAAATCTTTTCTCCTTTAAATTCTGGGTGTTGGGTAGTTTGTCTCAACAATGACAAATAGGAATGGAGATGAGAAGACATCAGCAGCCAAGAGTCAGAGGACGACTTAGAAATTTACATTTGTTAATAAAGAATAAGCCTAAAAGAAACATCATCCAGTACTCAGGGAAGTGTGGAGAAAAAGAGAGAGAGTCATCCAAAGGGTGTGAGAGCAAAGGTCTTTTGGAGAAGCAGGAGTCTGTATTGAATGCATTTTTGCAACATCACATCTATCATTAAGGAAATGAGGGACAGGAAAATTTAGCAAAATATTTTGTTGAAAGTAAAAGTGCAGTTTTCCATCCTATACTTTTTTTTACCCCTTTAAAAATAGATTAATTATAAAATGAGTTCCCCTAAACGGATATTCTTCGCATAAGCTTATAAGTGACTTTACAGTTAAGAGACAGAATGTTGCTCTGCTTTTTTGAACACATTGCTACCTACCCGTTCTTATCATCTTCATGGTCTTTATCAGGTACTGTCCACAGTTTGATCAGGATATAACTAAAAATAATTTCATTTCATTGTTTTCAATTTCATAGTTTTATACCTGATGTGCTCTGGTAATGCAAAAATAGCTGACCTTTGCCTCTCACTATCAACACTTTAAGTTAAACTTTTTTGTCTTTCAAAGTGGAAGAGCACAGTTTAATAACATCTGAGAAGTTCTATCAAAACAAAAAAAACCCTTTTGCTTAATTATTCCTCTGTAAACTCTAGAAGGTCAAACTTCGTGTCCCTAAGAATAAAAAAGGGTGTGTAGAGAATAAGAGGCTAAAAGGTGTGCGAAGGAGCTGCTGGCACTGGACCTGATAACCACTCTCTTCACCCTCATGATGGCAGGGCCCATTTTCTGCAACTTCAACCTGGGTTGACTGTGGTTCTCTTTGACCTAATATCTCCAGATGTTTCCGGGAAGCTTCTATTCACAGGACTGAAGGTGGAACATGGTAGCAAGTGCTTTTTGATAACTGAGTTCTACATAATTCCTATATGAACATTATTATGATTTAATACTAGGAACATATATTGAACTCCATGTTGAGCATCAAGGTTGAAATCTACTATAGTGTAGAATTTCTTTCCACCCAAAAGGAAGTTTTCTTCAATCGTAAATGATGTTACTCTGTTGGTCCACGAAGCCTTGTCTGTAAAGTAGATTCTTCAGCTCATGGAGTCTGCTTGCCTGAAATGTCGATGTCTACTTGTTATCATCTCAGAAGCATGGCTCTTGCTCCTTTGGAGTTCCATCTGAAGTTTGGAGATGAGGAGAGGAAGAAGAAATGGAACCTCGGATTTTGCTTTTAATAGCACCAGGTAGGAAAAGGAGGCCACATTTGCAGTCAGCACTCTACATGAGGGTGAAGTGTAAGTCAGAGAGTGAGGGGGAATCCACTCTCTGTTACCTGTTACTATGACTGACTTATTTTCAAATACATAGCTTTAGAAATTCCACCTATCTTGTCAGGCTTTTAGGAATACTTGCATTTGAATAATTTCAACATGTGGAGGTAGAACTTCAAAAAACCCACTGAGAGTAAATGTTTATTTACTTCTTTAAGGAGATAAGTGGTACTAAATGTTGAATCTGGAAGCCATCAAAAAAGATCTACTTCATTTTTTAAGTAACTCTTCAGAAATATTATGTGCTTAGCAGGAAGGCTGCCACATAGTAATGGCAAATGTTTGATGAATGAAACCATAGAAGTATGGTATTAGGCTACACTGATATAATCATGTCAGCATTATTACTAGACATACACTGATTCATAATTATAGAAATCACTATGGCTTTATAATACAAATCATTAAATGTCAAGTAGAAGCTTGTGGGAGACTTATGTCCAAGTTCAATCCCAAAGATAATCTTGAACCATATTAACTTTGCTGCAGTCTTTATAACACTATCCAGTGCTTAAGTTTTATGATAAAGCATGATTTGAAGCCCAGAAGATAGGCTTTATGTGGTGTAACACACAGGCAATTTTACTTCTGAAATAAAGTCTCAATTACAGGCACAATTGTGACTCAGCAAAAGGAGGTTTGCTTCACCCTAACATTTAATTGGGGATGTTGGTTTATAATACAAATACTGTATGTTAGTACAGTACTGCTCTGCTGATGTTAGCCTTATTTGTGACAGTAGCAAAAGCCAAGTGTATTGGACATCAGAGATAGCACTAACAGCATTGATTTTTCCTGGTGGAGCGCATATTTGTCATGGAGGAAACCCTAACGCCATGACTTACATTTTTTTTTACAGGGATTTTCTTTTCAGCTATTCTGAATCATATCTTACGTTAAGATCCATTTGGGGGCTTATAATGTACTTTAGATGAATTGGAACTAAGAAAACATAAAAATAGTTGCTATCAGGACTTTGTTAGGGATTTCACTGGATACAAAGAAACTGTTTTATACGAAGAACATAATCATATCAAAAAATTCACATTTGCTATATAGACTGTAGGCATGAATTGTTTTTACATTTATTAAAGTATCAATGACCAGATCCTAAAGAAAGAAGCCACAAATCTGTCTCCATCTGGTGAATTTCTGCTATCTAAGGAAGGAAATGTCCCCAGCTATGTAAATTCTCATCCTCTAGAATTGAAGCAAATCAGCTCCAATGTGTGTAGAAATTATGAGTGGGAAATATTTCATTAAGAGATTTTGGTTTTCCTGTACCAAGAGAAGAGGTAACTCCAAAAATGTTTCAAAACTCCATCTACCATTCAGACCAGTCCAAGCATTCAGCGCTGGGAACAGCAGTATGTGAATTTTATTTCAGGAATTTCAACACGGCTGTGTTCTCTGCAACTATATCTAAAAGGCAGCGGGAGGTCTCATTGTTTTATTGATGGGGATTCCAATTCCAAAACATAAAAAAATAAGGATCACTAATTACATTCACTTTAGCAAATCTGTCGGTTATTAATTTCGTGTCAGGACTATATTCAGTCCCCACCACCCCCTGCTGCTTTTCTGAGAAGAAACCAGTTATATCTCTGTAGCCCAGACCCCTCTTCTCACATTGAAATGTTGCTTTTTTCTGTCAAACTTTCTAGTTATATAGATGACTAGGTTTAATATGATAAGAATGTCTAGTGGGGAAGTGTTACTCATGAGAGGGGATGATATCTCTCTCAATGAAAGAAAAGCTGAATTTTAAAAGGAACCCTGGTACTAGTTTAGACTATGCATCATTTTCCGAGAATATTTTTAATGTATAGATATGGTTTTGTTGTTCCAGTTACTGGGAAATGTTCCTTAAAGGATCAATAAAGACACTGTGGCCCTCAAAAGAGGGCCTTGAAGGGAAAATTTTAATGTGGTGGAATTAATCTAATAAACATTCTTGGGTGATTCATTATTCCATTTGTTTTTCAATGGGTTCTTCATAAAGAATTTCCAGGAACTTTCATGGACCAAGATTTGCCCACAAAAAAAGGTATTATGACTATAGGTTTTCATGAGGCACATTAACATGGAAATATAAAAGAAGCGATAGGTCTTACTCTTGTAAGTAGTCCAGATGAAAGAAGGTAAACAGGATTTAGGGGAAGATACATTTACATGCAAAATTCATATAAAGCCTGGCATCTTTGTATTTGATGAAATATAAAGGGAATTTCTAAAACAATAATTTATCTGAAATTTGAATTTCCCTTGTGTCATATATTTTATTTGGTAACACTACATTTTAAAAAAGAAATATTTGAAGGTGAAGAGAGTAAGCAGCCTAGAAATGGTAGAATTTTTACTTCAAGCATGACCACCTGCGTAAATCTGGGAATTAGTGATGAACTTTCTACTGTTAGAGTGCATACAGGGCAGACAGAAGCAGCGTGAGTTCTCCTAGTCAGGTTTGAAGAGAAAGTCATTTAGAACCATCTCATGCTGAGAGAGCTTCTCTGACGCTCACAGTCTCCAAGATGGTTCATCTGCAGAAGACTCAGTTCTCAGTGTCACTGAAGCCAAACAACATCACGGAGCTCCATCTTGGGAAGACCATCTTAGCATGCTGTGTTTCCATCGCTGATGTAAGAAAATGTGAATTTGGTCTATTTGTATGGTGACAAGGTTAATCACTTAGTTGATATTTGATTCTTGTGAAAAGTATGAGTGGCCCACAAATTTTACAGTTTTCTCATCAGAATTCTGATGAGTTCTAAAGCATATACTGCACAGAAATCTTTTACATCTATCTAACAGAAACATTTCTACATGTATCTTAAATCTAAATAGTAGCAACAATAAGTAAAAGTGACAATAAATGAAAGCCAGTCATAATGTGCCTTTTTTCTTTAGGATAATTTTAATTTTTGATAAGATATAATATACTTACACATACCACTGACAAGCACATAGTGTCGACTCATACAAATACATATTTAGAACTAATAACTACAAAATAGTATCACAAAGAAAACAAAAATTACATCATTTTCAACAGATTAAACTAACACCTTTTACAAATTCTACACAACATTTTATCATTGTCATTGGGAAAACAATTTGGAGCATTATTTAAAACTATATGGAATACAGGTGCCACCAGAAAGTTATGGCAAATACAGCATTTACACCACAGTGTCACTGAAATCTAGTTGGAATGCCAAAAGTGCTATCAAATAAAATGATTTAAAAATCATATTTAGCATATCCTGAGGGACATTGCATTATTTTCTCTTAGCATTTAAAAATATGAACACTGCTTAGGAAGTTCCTGGTTGTCTGAGCAACCAAAGGTTAGACTATCATATCACTGAATATTTGTAAAACTGTAGAACCAGAAACTCGTGAAAACATGCATTTCCTGAGACTTCCAACTTTCTAGTCTGGAATCTTAATGGGAAAACCTGAACACATAACCCTGCCCCAAAACACGGCAGAGCCTCAGATGACTTAAAAACTTTTAAGTGGACTTACATATGTCTTTGTAATTTAGGTGCAAGTCCACCTTAGATTCTGTAGAGGAATGTAATCGACAGTATAATATGGTTATTATCGTCATGCATTTCCTACTTTGATGGTCTGTCTCACTCTTCATTAGTTTTCTAGTTATTGTTTTGTTCTCAAATATTTGACTACTTGACTTATGTTTATGCCTACTAAGATGGGATATACTGGTTTTAAGAGGTCAAGTTACCAAAAAATCAGAATCAGGTCAGATTTTTCCTTGAATAATGTGGTGTGTGTGTGTGTGTGTGTGTGTGTGTGTGGTGTATCATGCCAGACACTTTATGCTCTAATACATTCACTATTCGGTGGCACTCCATGAAAAGTGAGTTTTCCCATATGGCTGAAAGTGAGTATTGAGGTCATAATATAAAATATCCTAAGGCTTTTAAAGGATGCCTCCTCATTCTCTACGTTCATGTAATTATGTAGTAATAAGAGAGACATAAATAATAATGGCAGGAGAAGATTTTATCATAGAAGTACTTCAAAATTATTGACAGGAAAACGATCTTCACTGCAGGATATCCTTTCCTTATTTCCTCTCATTTCATCCACTTTGATTTCCTGTGCAGTTTGAGTAAAGGCAGTATTTTATTTTTTGCCTTGTAGGACTTATGATATAAAGTGTCAAGAAATAAGCAAAACCAAAAGTGCACCAAGATGTATCTCCTATCATCTTGGGACCTATTTGTAGCCCTTATGCTCCTAAATCTAGAAAAACAATGCCCAGCCAATACAAAGGATCATAGGTAAAGGGCAAGTTTTGATTGCATAACACCATTTCTCACCTTTACTTCTTGATGTCCAGCTCTCTAAGTATGCCCCAGGAGAGGGCCAATGAAAAAGAGCCGGCGTCTATTACCATTGCCCTTGTTAAGCCAACTCTTTTAATCGATGTTCTCATGGTTCACACCTGTTTCTGCCTTCCTGCGGAGATTAAGGCAAGTCTATTGACTCTCAGTGTCTACGGTAATAGGTACTGAAGGTCTACGTGGGAACCACTGCATGACCTTTGTCTCACAGAGTTTCTGTCTGCACATCATAAACGGCAATAAAAGCTATCCCAAGTTAGGAAACTATCGGCTAATGCTTCATCATGTCTGTTCTTCACAGCACCCAAGTGACACGTAACAGGTCATTCTAAGCAGACATTATAGAGAAGCACATAACTTTGGGGACATATCAAATAGTTACCTCCATTGTGTTCATTTTTTCACAAATAAGTTGAAAGTTGTTTTTGTCATATTTGTAAGTTAAATTTTGTGTCATTGCAAACATGCTTGGCTAAAGATCCTCCTGAGGGGTGTAATGCCTAAAGAGAAAATCTGCACAAAAATAAATTTGTAGGAATAAATTTTCATAAATCTTTAATCCTTTGATCCATTTTCAGTTGCATCAAAGAGCAGGTAAAAGAGATAGATGATATAAAAATAAAGCAAGAAAAGGGGGAAAGAAAAACTAATTGTATTTTGTGAATATGTAAGATAAAAGCTATAATATTTTACAAAACTATATTTATATGATCAACAATTCTTTTTTTTCAAAAATGCTTATCACCTTTGTATACATTTTGAAGGGGCTCAATATGAAAAATTATTTAATATTATTTTCATTTGAAAAGAATTGTACTGTATCTGTCTATCTCTGTTTGTGTTAGTGTATATTCATGCCTGACTATTTATATAGGAGTGACTATATGTTTCTATTTGTATGAAAAATATATATAACACCACAACACTGTATAAACATATTGTTGTGTGTGTATTCATGGTACCTAGTGTACAGATATATTATCCTTTTCAGGAAACTTCATTATCCACAATTTATATTCCCTCTCTGCATTTGCTGATTATTATTATTTTCCAAAAATGAGTATTTGTATGTTAAAGATATGTGGATGCTCTTACTTCTCTATGATACCAATTTGCACGGCTTTGTATTTTCCAATAAACTGTTGAAAGATGATTATTCTTAGCCATGGAGATAAAATTATTCATAATTATAAGAATTTCAACACATTCTTTGAATCTTTATAAATGTCCCGCAATATTCCTGTGAGGCATATAAGTAAGGGGACATTGTGCTGTTTCCACAGCTGTTTTACAGCTGTCAAATGTGAAGACACACCTGAGGATATAGCACTCGACTCTTTTCTCGTTTTCCTCTCCTGTGCACCTGGACTGTCAGAAGTCAGGCCGCAGAAACTGGGTGAGACTTTTGGGTTCTTCTTTAATTTCATCTCAGGAATAGGGTGGAACCCGGAAAGGATAAGTCCAGGCCAGTTTTTAACAAGCTTGTCCCCATCACAGGGAGCTCAAGAATTTCCTAGAGATATTTGATGGATCCTTGTTACTCTGTGGACATAATTTCAGAAACACCAGTTTAATTCCTTCTGTCACCCTTCCTTTTTCTTTACTGCAAGTTAGAAACTTGAAGCTTCTTGATAATATTCTTCAAAATCCAAGGTTAGGACAATATATTTGCAAATTACAGTTTGGTAGGAGAGCTAGCTTGCAAGGTCTTTCACTTATTTCTTTTTCTTGCTTTATTAGAAAAAAATTGTTAAAGAGGACTTAAGGAAAGGGTTCTTTTCAGAGGTTCTCATTTTAACAGTTTTTCTAATGCATCATTTATGGGGCACTTGTGGGGCATTTCTATTTAAGAGATTGTGGAATTAAAACAGCATCCATTTCTGTCACCCCACTGCTTGTTTTGCACTATGGAGTTGGCAATCATAGTCCTTCCAGATTTTTTTTTACGCTATTGTTATAGCTGCCTTAAATAGAAATACTGTAAAACACTATTTTTTTTAATGTGACACAAAAATCACTGATTATGGCCTCCAGTATAACCGATGCAGGGAGACTGATTTGATGCGTATTTTCTATGACAACAGTTAGCTACGATTACCCAACCGCAGATGACTACAGGGTAATATACAAATATTGTGCTCTTTCCAAGCACAAAACAGATAATTTCCAGTACAACAATGTAGGACACAGTATGTTGGGCATTCAATTATTCTGAGTCTCATATAGCATCTGAGTAGAAAGCGTGAGCAAGAGGGGGAGTGGAAAAGTTACAGGAAATAGTACGGGAGCCCTAGGTTGCAATTAGAAATGCAATCAAGTAAACACTCATGAGTTACACATTACAAAGACTACTTTTGAAAACCAAAATTCACTCTTATTTTTTATCCCTAACACTAGGAGTAGAATTTTCTCATCAAATGGAAAATGAAATATTTATAGCAATGCAGAGTATGATTATCATCATTGAAGAAATGATTTTCTCCTTTTCCCCACCCACTACCCGTCCTAATTCCACCAAAGACTCAGTGGAATCAGAGTGTTTAGAGATCTTACGCCTAATACAAGTGAGTCTTCGCTATCTTATTCATAGATGCCCAAACAGTACTATCAAGTGTCGGCTTCTCCTTCATCAAAGACGTAGTTGAGCTTTATGACCGTGCTGATAAAATCCCCAAGTTCTACGAAATCAGCAGTGACAATATTGATGCCACTTTCTCCTGGCTTCTGCGTGCGGACCCATTGCATCATGGCGGGAAGAGCTCTGAGAAGGAAAACAGAGAAAGAAGTCACACACGGCAAGATTTTCACTTTCAAGCTCTACGATTTTTAACTTACTTTTAATTTTCTAATTTTATAATAATAAATACCCCTTGGGCAGGGGATTTAGCTCAGTGGTTCCGGCGCCTGTCTTGCAAGCGCAAGCACCTGCGTTCGATCCCCAGTAACCACATACAATACTGGGTGTGGAGACTCACGCCCAGCAGTAACCAGTACCACATACCACAGTGCCGGGAGTGGTGGCTCACACCTGTTATCCCCGCACTTGGGAGGCAGAGGCAGGAGGATGGCTGTGATGTGAGTTTGAGGCTGAGCTCAGGGCCAGCCTGAACTACAAAGCGAGACCCTGTCTCAAAAAATCTAAAAAACAATAAATAAGTAAATAAATGCCTCTTATATAAATACAGATTAAGGAAACGCTTAAACACACAATGGTGAATTCTTAAGCTTTGAAGCCACTCAGCTGGAGAAGTCTCATCGTCTTTGGCACTCTCAGATACTGTGATAGTTTTTAGTGAAGCTTTTCCACTAAGAAAACATCATCTTTGGCTTTGTATTCTAGGTTGGCTCTGCAAAGCTATGAGATGGTAAGCTAAGAGATGAATAGGTACAATTTAAGCAAACATTTACTGTAAGCTCATTATTTTCAGGAAATGTGTAAGGATGCTATAAATAGACAAAACAGCAAACATAACCTTCAAGCTGCTCACTGTTTGGTGCCAGGCAGGTGGGTAAGGAAGGAAACTGTAACGTAGCACAATCAGTGCTCTTTCTCTTAAATCCACAACCAAGCACCTACTAAGTTCCAGCCCTGATACAGGCACTTAGAACATTCAAAAGATCAAGACAGAAAAATATGTGCTGTTGTGAGGGTACAGTCCCACAAGAAGAAACAGAAAGTAAATTATAACCATCAATAAATTGTAAAGCATAACCAGAAGGAATAATAAGAACTTCAAAGAAAGGGGGGTCAGGAACGTGCAGCTGGGGAGGAATCATGCAAATTGTAACTTACATTAAGATAGTTCACTCTCTTTACTACAGCACAATTCATTATGGCTCAGCTCTGAAAATAGCTTAGGTGCACAGTAAAAGATGAGTAGGTAAAGAAAATCTCATGCATATACACATATACATATATACACACACACATATATGTATATATAAATACATATATATATATATTTCTTTCAGCCATGAAGAAACATGATTTCATGTCACAATAGATAGAACTGGATATCATTATGCTGAGCCACACTTAAAAGAAATATCAGATATTTTCTCTGAAATGAGAAATATTGAAAAATATTTTTAAAATTTAAAAATAGAGATATATAAGAGGAGAATGAAAATTATTAGAAAATTTTAAAAAGAGGGGAGGAGGGAAGAGGAGAAAAGAAAATGGACACTAGGAGAGAAATGATGAATGCATGTTGTATGCACGGATGGCCATAGTAAAACAAAACCCACCGATTCTGCATCACTAATATGCATGAATAAAAGCTAGAGGGATTTACTAGATCTCACTGACAAGTGAGTATTTGTGGGAACTTTTGATACTGAAGGGCAACAGAGGCACACAGACCAAGGAACAGAAAAGCCTCCAAGAAGTCTACAAGTAACTGACCTGCAAGACAGGTACAAAGGCCGTTTACTGGAAAAAAGGAAAGGCTTCCAGGAAGCGGCACTGAGGAAATGGGATATCCACATGCAGAGGAATGGATTTCTATTTTCATCTTCTACCAGTTATAAATATTACTTGAAATAGATTAAAGGCCTCAGTGTAAGACCTGAAACAAGAAACTATGATTTCTATGGGAAAAGCACTTCAAAACATTAGAACAGACAACAATTTTTGGAAATGAGATCGTTTTCTTGATTTATTTTTCAGAAGCAAACAGATGAAATCACATAAAAAAAATCAACACAGCAAAGAAACAACCTACAGAATAGGAGGAAATATTTACAGACTTTAAAATTGATAGCAGGTTACTATAAATATATATATGAGAAACACAAATTCATAGAAAAATACTAATGTATGATAAAAATAGAGATAAACCTACCTAAATATTTCTGAAAAGTAGACATATAAATGGCTGGTGAAAATATGTTCAAAAATCAGCAATCAGGGAAATGAAAATAGAAACCATAGTCAGATGTCATTTCACTCTAGTGAGAATGGCTGGAAGTAGGTCATACATTTAGTATGTGTGAGGTTGTAGATTCAAATCCCAGTCTTTGAGCATGGATATTTTCTTTGTCTCTCCCTCTCTCTCTTGCACACACGCACACACACACACACACACACACACACACGCAGAGGATGATAAGTGCTAGCAAGGTTGTGGAGAAAAATGAACACTTGCACACTACTGTGGAAATTTAGATTAGAATAGCCATTAACAAAAACACTAT
>PVIR01030891.1:0-19899 GCA_004026965.1 Petromus typicus | reverse complement strand
GATTCCCCGGTAACCACATAACAATACTGGGTGTGGAGACCCACACCCAGCAGCAACTAGTACCACATACCACAGTGCCGGGCGTGGTGGCTCACGCCTGTCATCCCAGCACTCGGGAGGCAGAGGCAGGAGGATTGTGATGTGAGTTTGAGGCTGAGCTCAGGGCCAGCCTGAACCACAAAAGTGAGACCCTGTCTCAAAAAACCTAAAAAAAAAAAAAAATCTTTAAATAGCCAGGCATGGTAGTGCACACCTATAATCTCCACACTTGAGAGGCTGAGGCAGGAGAATCACTATGAGTTTAAGTCTAGGTTGGGCAACATAGTGAGTTCATGGCCAGCCTATTTCAAAACAAACTTTAGGGCCAGGGATTTAGCTGAGTTCCAGCGCCTGTCTTGCAAGCACAAGGACCTGGGTTCGATCCTTGGTAACCACATAGCACAGTGCCGGGCATAGTGGCTCACATCTGTAATCCCAGCACTCGGGAGGCAGAGGCAGGAGAATTGCTGTGATCAGTGAGTTGGAGGCTGAGTTTAGGGCCAGCCTGAACTACAAAGTGAGACCCTGTCTCAAGAAACCTAAAAAAATAAATAAATAAAAATAAAATAACAAACAAACTTTAAAAATAACAACTCACTGGATCCCCCATTCTCATTCAGCTTTCAGCAGCAACTTCCCAGGTGGAGTCAGGCTGGGAGCTGAGGCCACTGACTAGGTAATTCAGGCCAAAATGCTGCTCTGAAAGGAAAGTGATTCAAGGTTGTTTTTAAACTGAATTTTCCATGTTATCTCTCCAGCCCGAGATGCTCTGAATTTATAACTTTCTGTTCCCTTTGCCTATGTTGATTCAGAAGGATTCTTTTTAATATGACACTAAAGAATAACATCCTTGGACCCTGGATAGGTTAAGTAACTAGCTCGGGCAGTGTTTGTCATTAGCTGGCATTTCAGAGCACAGGGATCGCTGTCTTGTCTGTCACTGGGTTTTTAAAGCTTCCCTGCCTCCAGCCCCATTGTCTTTATTTTCCCTGTAGCTCCTGCCTGCCTGGGGTGACTTAAAGCGTTTGTCTAGTTTTTCCTTCCTGTCTTTGTGTGGAGATGTCTCAGCTGTCCAGCAGGCAACTCATGGTGTTTTTGAAATAACTTTGTTTCAGATGTCGAACTCTCTCAGGTTCGCCCAGACCAAAGAATTTTAAGAAGATTCACTTTATCAAGAACATGCGGCAGCACGACACCAGGAATGGCAGGTACTGCATTTGCCCTGTGCTGCCCGGCCAGGGCTGGCAGGCGTGCTGGGAGGGGACAGGGCGGAGCCGGGCGGCCCACACTGAGTAGCCAGAACTGAGCAAGGCTAAGCCTACACGTTAGGACTTACGGCAGCGGAGGCGAACCCTGGCCCAGGTGCCGCAGTGGGCTGTTTGTAGCACTGAAAGCCCTAAAAGGTTCGCCATCCGTGCCCTGAGGACCTCGTGTAACCACCTCCCAAGTTGGCTTCAGAATCACCAAGAGGAATCTATAGAGAACTGTGCTTCCTAAGGCTTAAGTTAAGAGACATCGGGCAGCACAAAACTGAATTTTTTATATTGTGCACGTAATATGTTTATGAAAAACTGAACAGGACAATAGTTGTTTTTCTGCCGTGTTGGCTTTATTTCGTTCTGTGTGCGCTGGTGAGTAAACACCCAGGAGGGTGTGTCTGAGTGTGGAGTCCACTCCGGCTCTGCTGACTCTCTTGAGAAGAGCAGAGCCAGAACTTTACCAGCAGATCTTTCTCTGCGCTGGTTCTCATTGCTGGGCCTGCCAACATTTGATACAGGTGTGTTCTTTTGAGATATGCTAGTAAATTAAAAATAATTATGGTTGAAATTTGTAAGACTTTGATAGCAAAATGCTGGACCACAGATGGACTGGAATCGCTGTTGCCAGTGTGCCAGCTAAGCCTCATGGGTGGGGAGCACAGCGCCCGCCTCGGGGACCTTGGATGCTCTGTGACCCCGGGATGGGCAAGAAGAGACGCTATCGTGGAGCAGGAGTCCTGCTGCCAAGACCATCCTGTTAGATCTCCTGGTTTCTAGTGGAGCCTATGGGGCCCCCCAACCTACTCTTTACAAAATGAAAGTTGCTAGTGGCTTTTAGAATCATTAAGGCCCAGAACTCCCATCATTTGGTAATGGAAAATACACTTTATAACCTATATAATGGTACTAGTGTTTATGATTGTTAAAGGTTCACATTCTTAAAGTGTATCCCTATTTTTTTTATAATAATAGCAGTGGTTTCAGAATAGCCATATTGAGATCTTCAAATAATTTTTGCATAGTATAGGTTCATATTTTAAGTCTGGAGTGTTTAGTTAAAAATTCACCCAGCTGTTCTTTGTTCTCTGGAATGCGCTAAGTCTCTTATGTTCACTGCCACTTAGCATTATTGTGACTTATTCATTTAGCCCCCTTTTGCCCTTTTGAAGCTTTTATGCCATTTTAGTATAATTATCGTTCATTTACATTTGTGTTTTTCCCCCTTAATGTTCTTCACCAAAACATAGACTTGGAAAGGCTTTACTTCCTAAATACAAAGTCAAAGCCAGAGAAATGCACTAAATTACTGGTGTTCCTGCCTCGTGCTGCTGCCTGTCCAAGTACCCAGTCAGATAGTTCCTGGAGACAGGGAGTCGGTGAGCAGCGGTGATTAATGGGATTCCCAGGGCAAGTTGCAGGCTGCTTCCCTGCACATCCGTGACTGGGGACAGCGTGGAGGCCCAGGAGAGTGTGGGCTTCGCAGTCTGGTTGGGGATCTGGAGGTGAGTCGGGAACTAAGCCGGTCTGTAGATCTGTGGGCCAGAAGAAAACGGCAGGACCACAGGCGGCAGCTGTGCTGTCCTGGCCCGGGCGAGAGCCAGTTTTCCTGTGTAAATGGAACATGAAAGGGGCTTCCCTCCTTGGGTTCATTAGCAAGGATGGATTGTCCTCAGAAGAAAGACAACCTGGGAGGAAGCCAGGAAGAAAATAGGATTTCAGAGGCGACAGGAGGAAATTGTGGTCGGCAGCTCATGAATGGGAGGATGTGACCCAGCCTTTAGGAGCAGGGAGCAGAAGGTTTGCCCGCGGGTGCCGGCTGCACCGTGGAGGCTCCGTGAAGAGGGCGGTGCCATCTGGATGAGCTCCAGTCCCACATGGTGGGCAGGAGGGTCCTGAGTGACAGCCAAGGTCTCCGGTACTCCCAGCCCCAGTACCTCCAAACAGTACTGCCAGGTATCTCAGCCTTCAGAACAAACTTGGGTCCAGCTCCCCATGCCCAGGAATACTGACTGTGCAGGAGAGACCTGTGTACCAGGAGGATTTGGGCAGGAGCAGAGAGCACTGTTGTGTCATTCTGACCCAAACAAGAGTTACAAGGCAATGTTTAGACAGGAAGTGGGAGGAGTCACCCAAGATTGACAACCCGGTACAATAGGAGACCAGACCAGACCTGCAGCATTTAAAAGCCAAGTGAAAACTCCTAAGTTGACCTCATGATCAGTAACACCAAAGTAGCTGCTGAGGAAGGAACCTTGGGGCCCGCTGGTGCTGGATACATCAGCTTCTGTCTTTGAGCCTAGATCTCAAGGAATGAAACGACTTGGAAGCCCGGATGATCTTTGGAACCATCTTAGGAAAGAGGCATTGTCACATTTCTAGTGAGCTTTGAAGGGCCCCTGTGACCAGAGTCCAATGTAGGGAGATGTAGGTGAGATGCCTGCTCTGCTCTGACTGCGAGCATTAGAAGTTAACGATTTTGTGTTGTTTTAATCCATTAATTATGTGGTAATTTTTTCATGGCAACCACTGGAAACTAATCCCTGTTAATAAGTCCTCATTATCCCAGTTTACGGAGCACAGATGGAATTCCCCCTCCCCCTTCCCTTCCCCTCCCCCTCCCTGCCCCTTCCCTCAGGACCGAACCCAGGACCTTTGCACTTACCTACTTTCTTGGCTGTTGATGCCTGGTGTAAAGTTCATTCTCTTAAGAGACCAGTGGGAGGCAAAGATCCATTCTCTGGAGCACAGTATGTCATAATAGAACGTGGGGAAAGTCTCTGTTGAATTCTGAATTTTAAACATGATTAGAACTAAGAAAAGCAAACTTGTAAGAACGGTGTGAGGGGGATTCCAGTCCAGAATGTTGGGAAAAGAAGAAAAGTGGAGCCCTCGCACAGTGCTGATGGAAAGGTACAGTGGTTGCTGACCTCGGAGGGCAGCCCATAGTTCCTCAAAAACCTATGTGCAAAATGGCCAGTAAATGCACGGTTAGGCAGATCCCCAAAAGATGTGAGAAGCAGCATTCACACAATTGCACTGCAATGTAGCATTAGCCGATATAGCCAAGAGACAGAAACAGTCCTTGTCCACGGAAGGGTGGATGGATAAAAAGATGTGGCGCATGCATATGAGGGGTATTCCTTAGCCATGAAAAGCAACAAAGTGCTAATATGTGCTTACAGGCAGGACAGACTTTCAGACACTATGCTGGGCAAATAAATAAAGCCAGGCTCCAAAGGTCAGGTATTGTGCAATTCCACGTCCGTGACCCATGTCCAGAATGGGCAAGCCCATAGTCAGAGGTTTCTGAGGGCTGAGAGGAGGTGGAGTTACTAATTCAGTGGATTTCTGGTTTCTGTCTGATTATGGAACAGTTTTGAACAATGATATTCACATACATTGTGCATGTGCTTGGTGACACTGAATTATAAACTTAACCCGTCCAAGAGCATATTTTATGTTATATATATTTTACTGAAATGAAATAATAAAATTCCCCTGATTCCAGTGGGGCTTGTATAACCATCTTGAGAGGGAGGGAAATGATGTTTAATTTCTTGAGGTCGATGGTCAGGTCAGCAGATGTTGGCCGCTGGCCACGCTGTCTCTTCAAGCAGAGCTGTGATGTGCAGGCTCTAAACAGCCCAGTGCCAGGCACGTGGCAGGCACCAGGAACGCTGGACAAGTGTGTACAAAGGCCTTTTCCATGGCTTTGGGCTTCAGGGTTGGATCTGGGGAGTGGAAAGAATTTGGAAATACAGATAATTTTTTAAATGTCATGGAGAGCAGGAGAAGTTCAAATTCGGACACCAGCTGACTTTTGCCTTAAGATGAGAAAGTCAAATGACTCTGTGATGGTAGCAGAAGGTAAATTCTAATAATCATCCCAGCCACGAGCAGCCTGGTTGCTGGCAGAGATGGGGAACAGATGGCTTGTGTGCTTTTCAGAAACAAGTGTGGAGGTCGCTAGCAGTCACCAGGAGTTCACTAAGGAAAAGTCATGTTAAATTAACTTCACTTCCTTTCTGATGGAATAACTAGGTTAGTAGATTAGGGGCCTGCTGGAAACATTGTGTTTCTCAATTTCAACAGACTGTTTGGCTGTTCTCATTACTGCCTGTGTCCCCCCGTGCAGAGGGGCAGAGAGAGCTGTGGGAATCATAAAGCCAGAAAAGCTTCAGCAGCTGGTTTGATAGCTGGCGCTTGACTTTGTCGGCCTGAAGATGGTAGGAGCAGGCGCTGTGGGGCACCAGAGGTCAGGGTGAAGCTCTCAGCCTTCTCAACTGGGGACTGGTAAGGAAGCCTGTAAGCCTCACCGTGAGCACCTGGAGGACCCCAGGGGGGAGAAGAGAACATGTATGACAGGTAGGAGCCAACCGGAAGTGCCGGGCCCACCTCCCCAAAATTAAACTTAGTGGGAATAGTCAGATAGTTAAACCACCAGATACTGCACAGAAGAGAGACTTTGATGAAGTTCATAGGGAAAAACTGTGAACATTTAGAGGGATCAATGAGTTGCACCTGGGCTCAAGAGTTTGCCGTAGGTTCTGTGAGGCTGACGCAGCTTGTCCTAATCAGAGAAACGTGGCTTTTCACCCCGCCAGACTCTATCCCACCTGTTGTACTGTGATCAGTGAGGGTCACATCTTGGGACGACGGGTCTATATTAGGATGGCCGCATAGCCTTGGATTCCTGGAAGGAGTCTTGTGCATCCTGACAGAAGATGCTGTTGGAGGATTCTGATTTTCTTTTTAATAGTCTAGTTCTTTCTGGGCTTAAAAATCAATTCAACAAGGACTTTTCTCAGACTCCATCACACCCTGCTTCCATTGGAGGGACTTTTCATCTCGCATCTCTGCTTAGAATGGGATGCGTGGACTAGAGTGCCGCCTCCTTCTTACTATGAAGCACTTGGATAACGACAGAGAATGCAGCTGGACACACATGCAGTCTGCTCGGCAGTGCCCTGCTTCCTGCTTGCGTCTGTTGGCTGCAGCCATGAAGGAAACGGGTCCTGCTTCAGGAGCTGCAGCGGATGAGAAACACTTCAGCATAACAGGGGAGATGGGAGCAGTGTGCTGCCACCTAAGACTGAAGAGCAGGGCCAGGAAGTGTGGCAGGCGCACTGGGGGCTGCACCGGAGACCCTGTGGCCAGGGAGCCAGCTACCCCCTGGGAAGAGCATGCAGAATGCACAGTGCAGCCATTCGTAGAGACGCCAAGGCCAGAGTGTGGAGGTGTTCGGGGAACCGTAGGGATGCTGGCGTATTGAGCAGAAGAGGAGGACAAGAGCCTGAGAAGCTGGGCTTGTTTGCTTGTGTGAGTTCCACATGGGCACCGGGAGGGTGCTGCGCAGGAGTGGCGTGTTCCGGGTGCTGTGGCCGACCAAAGTCAAAGAGGAGCATTGCAGGGCACCTTGGGTTGCCTCATCTTTGTTTCATAAAAGTAAAGATGAGTGTGAATTCATTTTAATATAAAGTAAATTAATTTTAGTATAAAGTTAAAGAATAACTCAGGGTCTTTAGAGAACTCTTCATCAACATGCCTGCAAGCGCTTTGCTGAGGCAGCAGCCTGCAGGGGTCCCATGCCACAGCTTCCACGATGGGCCACGAATGTCCTGGCAGAAGGTGGCTGCCCGGGGGAGCCGACAGTCACCCTGAGCTCCATTCTGCATCTTCCCGAGCCTCACTGTGTGCAAGCGGACGAGGAACAGGAAACAAATGAGACTCAATCCAGGCACAAGGTGAACGGAAGGGGACCAGCACTTACAGCCTCACTAGCTCTCCTTTGAGTGTCGGGGGCAGGTGGAGATCCAGAGCAAGAAGCTGAGACACCTGATGACTCTTAGGATGTTTGTATCTGCAACTCTTATGGTCCTGTTAGCAAAGGAAGGACTTCCTGCGTGGTGCTTGCAGTTCTCCAGGCTCATAAATGTCTGTCTCAGAAAGAGCGACCGGGAGACCAGAGTGTTCAGCCACCAGGCTCTGTGTGTCTGCGTTGGTACAGTGACAGGTGTCCCTGCAGGGCCACCTTCTGCGCCTGCTCCAAGAGTCACCTCACAGTGAACGAATGGGTCAGGAGCGGCTGTTAGCAGTCAGTGGACTGAGCTTCTTGTTTCTGGGGCGGAAGTTACAGCAGTTGAAAGGATTGGAGATGGAAGTGGAGAAAGAGCTGAGCAGAAATGTCTTCTCTTTAAACTGTGAACGTGGTAGGAAAATTGAAAAAAAATTTACGGAGAGGATTTTAGCACGTTTTATCTGCTTTGTAAAGTGAGGTGATAAAAGACGGGGGAATGAAGATGACAGTGAGGCTCTTCAAGAAGATTTTCATGAGAAAAGGGAGAACATGGGTCCTAAGTCAACTAAGACTTTGTTTGCGGCCTCATCATCCCACTCATCAGCCCATTTTAGTTTGAAAAAGGATTTGAAGGAAGTGGCACGTTTCAAAAAATGACCAGGGACCTTGGCCTTAAAAGAACAGCGTCTTTGCTTCTTTTCCCCAGCCTGATCCATCCAGCTGGATCTGATGGTTTCTGCCCTGGAGGTGAGGTGTGGCATCACCTCTTGCAGGGCTCCACTCTTCTACTCTCAGGTCTTCTGTTTTATTTACTGATACCAGCTCCCACCGTGGCCCAGCAGGAGGAAGCCAGCAGAGAGCTCAGCCCCGCTAGCATCAGCATTTACCCTCCACTTTCAACAACGCCTCCCTCTTGGGGCCAGTGAGTAGACAGTGGCCCATGGCCCCAAACCATCAGCAGCCTGTCCCCCGCAGTTCTCTTGGCTTCGCCTGCCTGTGCTGGTGACTGGCGGGAGGAAGGAGCGGGAAGAGGTGGAGTGCCGGTGTGCGTCCCCGTGCGCTGTGCGTGGGACGGCCCCGCCTGCACCCGTGCTTCTGTGCCATCCGCTGACAAGCGTGGTCGTACTGCTGGCCTCTCTGCAGGCTGAGAGAAATTATCTTTGGTACTAAGTGACTGCGCTCAGAGCTCAGCGTGGTCTCTTCCTACAGCAGAGCTTCTCACCTGCAAGTCCTTGTTGCTCTTTCAGCTGGTGCAATTCACAGGAAGTAAGATGAGTCACAGAGGGAAGGTTTAGGGGCTGGAAACTGCTTCCAATTGGCCAAGACCTTCTTGAGAGACCTGTGTAATCCACCTGTTGGTGAGGGCCTGGAGAAGTCCTAGGCCCACCAGTGGAAATGGTGCCTGCAGAGGACAGTGTGCTTCCAGACACTGCTGCTAGTGGGCGGCTCCCGATCAAGGCCACATTGAAGACATGCTACCTGTGCTGTGCTGGAAGAGCAGGGAGGACATGGTCCTGTGATACCATGCTCAACCTCTTTTCCTCCTTCTTGTCTGTTACGGGCTGGACTGTGTCCCCCTAAATCCATATATTGAGGTTCTAATCCCCAGTACCTCAGAAAGGACCTCATTTGGAAATGGAGCTATTGCAGGAATGATAGGTTAAGATGTAATCAAACTGGAGCAGGGTGGCTGCCTAATCCAGTATGGCTAGTGTCCTAAATTTATGAAAGGACCTGGCCCAGGGATAACATTCTGCCTTATGCATGTTAGGTTGATGTTGCCACAAGCCAAGGAAGTAGCCATCAGAAGCCAGAACCCACCCCTCGCACCTTCAGAGGGAACATAATCGAGGACACCTTGACCCTGGACTTTGATGAACTTTCCCAGAACTGGAAGACCACAAATTTCTGATGTTTAACACTTTCCCTCTGACTTGACCCACCAGTGAAACATGCATGAGTGTCCTATTCAGGGCTTGTACCTATAGCACACAGTGTGACAGTCTACAGGGACTGCCGGTGGCTCAGGGCCGCTCAGCAGAGGCATGAATTATGGCCTCTTTGTGAACAGGTTAGGCCACCTGTGGGGCGTCCCTCTCTGAGTTGGCTGCCAGTCCCCGGCCCCACATTCCTCACAGCCCCGCTCTCCTCACTCTGCTGCTGCCTCTGGAGCCCACAGCGTCTGTCACTCCATCGTTTCTACCAAGGCCGGGTATCCAGACGGCCTCAGCCAGAGCACTAAGAATCTAGGTGCAGAATTTTAGCGGGGAGTCTAGCACTTTTTTCCCTTTATCTTTTAGAATTGCCTTACCTATTTCAATTTCAACTGCAATCATTTTTTATTCTAACAACTTGGCTTGTTAAAATATTTTTCAAAGCATTCAGTGATTTTTTTTCACAGAGTAAGATTTCCTTTCACGTTTCATTAGTGTGCACAGTCTTAGGAAGAATGGTAAGCAGAAGTAGCTGGTGTAAACAGGTTTGGGACATATGTCACTGAGCTTGTAAACGTAGCTTGGCACAGAGGTGGTGGAGTCACCTTGGCGTGAGGAGCCCTGTGCGTTCCCTCA
Organism: Petromus typicus; assembly: GCA_004026965.1. Taxonomy (NCBI): domain Eukaryota; kingdom Metazoa; phylum Chordata; class Mammalia; order Rodentia; family Petromuridae; genus Petromus; species Petromus typicus. Next base: position 10,234 of record PVIR01030891.1, on the reverse strand, counting down.
GTTCCTGAGTGACCCAGCACATGTTTTCCCACGTGCAGTGTCACCCTTGTGCTCAGTGGTGCCCTCCGCTTCCCGTCAGAACCACGCCCCTGGGTAACCGTGTCCACCCACCTCTGAGCCACCTGGGCAGGAGCACTTGTCTGCATCCTCCCCTTCTCCCCCAGCTCCTAGCGCAGCCTCGCAGGGAGGAGGAGAGAAGCTCATTTAACTTGTTGCTCAGGAATCTTCCATTAGCCACGTTGCTGCTCCTCAGCGAGCAGTTGCCCTGGCAGTAGTACTGACATTACGGTGTTGGAGGTGGCAGTGGAGAAGGTGGGGGGTCGGGTGGTGATGCCCCACCCAGCCTCAGTGTGCTGCTTTCCACAGACCCCCAGATCTTCATTCCGTTCCTGTGCCCCGCCCTCTGTTCCCGAGCGGCCTCACTCCCGACACCCCTGCAGCTTCACATGTCTCTCCATACGTCTCCCTCTATCCTGTGCTCTGCAGCCCCTGTTCTCACCTGCCGGGCTCCACCTCCTCCTCGAGACCCAGCTCCCCCACGGTCCTCACCACCCCCCAAGCACCCTGCCCCAGAATAGCCACCTCTTTGTCAGGGCGCGCTCTGCCCCTCCTGGACAGAAGGGAACGGAATGTGTGTGGAAGCTCCAGCCTCCGCTTTGTGAGGGGAGGACTCCCTGAGGAGGACACGCAACGGGCCGTAGATACACAGGGATGCTTCGTGGTGTTGGTCTCATTCAGCCCTCACTGTGCAGTTGCCAGACTTTCACGAGAGAAAGAGAGCAGGGTCACATCTCCCTTCTAACAGAGCATTTGGAGAGGAAGAGGGCTTGGTGTAGGGAGGTAGATCAGAGCGGAGCCGAGGAGAGAACGGAGTGCGGGTCTCACGCTGTTCCCCGTGCTCTGCTCCGCTGTCCTCACCGCTTCACCTCCTCTGGGCACAGCACCAAAGCCAGAGAGTGCCCGAATGCCGGCTGTGTGCTCAGGGCTGACCCACAAAGTCCCACAAGTGGGTGGTTAAAGCAACAAAAAGGGTTCTCTATCAGTTCTGGAGACTGAAAGTGCAGGACAGAGGCTTTCAGGGATGACCGGCCCCAGCCTCCTCCAGCTTGTGTTTGCCAAGGGCTTCGGTGTCCTTGGCCTGTGGCAGTGCCACTCTGATCTGCTTTTCTGTCACTGTATGGCCATCTTCCTCTGTGTATGTCCAGTGTCTGCAGGTGTAATTTGACCTCATCCTACCTCTTGGATCTGGACAGATGTTATCTTCAGATGAGGCCATTTTATAGTTGGGGGATCTTGCCTCAACATGTCTTTTGCAGGGGATACAGTTTAACCCGTAATACCAGCATTTTCAAGTGATGTTTTTCCCCTTCTGCCCTGGATGTGCAGGGAGTGAGTTTGGGAAATGTGTTTACATGAGTTTCAGTGCCCACTATGGACAGCCAGGCCGGGCCGGGGAGCACTGTATCCCCCCACTGTTGCAAATGTGATTTCCTTTCCTCTGCCCCTCAAAGCTGGTGGCTTGTTTTCAGTGTACAGAAGAGAGTATTTCTGCCATCATGGAATACTCCACCTGCAGGAATCCCATAGCCAACAGATTCCCCAGGGTTCTGGAAGCAGAACAGGAAACCAGCTTTTGGCAGAAAATGGAAGACTTGAGAAGCCTGGAGGTGCTAGACGTCCCCTGGTTAAACACTGCAGGTGCTGGTGAAAGTGGCTGAGGTGATCTGGACTGCGAGGGGCCTGTGTGTCTCTTGGCCACCTGCTCTGGACACTCCAGGGTCCCGAGCAGCGTGGCTGTGGAAGCTGTGCATCTGAAGTCACGAGATTCCTGCCACACACACTTCACCAAGAGTGCGGTGAAGAGGCTGCACCAAAAGGAAAGTCAGTGGTGTCCCAGCTGCAGGGCAGGCTGGGAGCCTCCTGGACATGGAAAACACTACGTAGCCACAGGCAGCGTGGCCCTGGTGGGCAGCAGCCCTGTGGAGCTTTTTCCTGTACTATTTTTTTTCCTCTGGAAGATATTTGTGTAGAAATGTGACCTTTCATTCCTTACTGACCCATCTCCCTTGAGTTAATTCCTCTTCTGAAGTCATTTATATAATGCTTTCTGGAGACCTTGACCTCAAGTGAAGTGCTGTATGTCGAAGGTGAAGAAAGTTATGTGGACTTTGTGTTCCAGTCTCACATAAGAAGAGGCAGCTCTGGTGGGCAGAGTGGTGATGTCCCTTTTGAAGCTCAATGGAGATGGAGTTTGCCTGTCTCACGTCTTTCTTGACCACCAGCATGTGAAGTAACAGAGGTGCTTGAAGAAGGCAGCCGTCTGAGTTTCTTCTGGGTATCATTTCCCAGGGCTGCACAAAGGTATTAAGCGTAGCTGTGGGTGCCCAGGGACTAGAATCATGGTCACCCTGCTCCGCAGTGCTCAGTCCTGGAATCTGGGGAGCCCAGGCCCCCACCTGTTGACTCTGCCCTCCCCTGGCTGAGGCCTGCAGGTCATGGTCAGTGTCCCTGCTTCCCCCTGGCAGTCAGGTTGCAGAGGTGCTCCCTGTGCAGGTCCTCAGTGTGCTGAGTGGGAGTCCCTGAGAGCGCCAGACCCAGGATGGATGAAGACTTTTTCTCCACCCTCCCCTCTTCAGTTGCTCACGACTGGCCAAGCGGAGATGGCCCTACCAGGGCGGTTGGTGAACCGTCCACGTTCACAATAGCTATACTGTGCAATAACACTTTTTTCTGAATAAGAAGTATGTTGGTAGCCTCTCCCTAACCTAAGCGTGACGCCCACTGGAGTGAGCCAGCCAAGAAGCCCCTTTCGTCACAGGCAGCTTGTGGTCAAAGGGTTGCAGGGCAGACTTGGGGTCTGCATGTGTTGATATTCTCCTCTGAACCATGTCAAATTAAATGGCTATGGAGAGGGGGCATATCAGCACCAGGAAATGAAGGGCATGCAGTAAAGCCAGGCTGGCAGGGCAAGTGGTTCCAGGCTGGGTGGTGTGGAACAGCAGCGGCAGAGTGGAGGAAGGACTGCTGTCCTTCATCTGGAAAGGCCCAGACTGAGCAGATGGGGGAGTGGGGCCTCCAGCATCTGTGTCTTCACTGCTGCCATGAGCCCTCACCCATGGGGTGACCTGCAGGCTGGGCTGGGAGACCACTCTGGGACACCCGAGAGAAGGCAGGGTGGTGGTGTCCAGGAAGCCCATGGGCACCGGCTAAGCCCCAGGAGCAGAGCTTGCTAGTGGCTTAGACAAGACCCGTCTTGGTGGTGCAGAGCTCAAGTTGCCAGTCGTGCTGGCACGTCCCGTACCAGAAAGCTTTGGATCTGGCATGTAGTAAATCGGCATGGACACTGCTGCTCTGTAACCTCTGATGCGCCACGCGTGACCTTGAAGTGTTGACCTCTGGCCCTTTGGGCCTTCCCAGCCATTCAGACATGGTGCTCTGGCCTTGCCACTGTGGCCAGGTGTGTGGGCTGTGTTATCTGATGAGAAACATCTTCCTTCAGCAGTACATTTCTATGTGCGGGCTGCACTGTGGCAGATGGGTCGAGCTCATGGACCTTCAGCTGACAGGACAGCTTTTGTGGCTTCTCACCTGCGTGTATAGCACACAGATGTAGAGAGCTCTGAATCCAAGGACTTTCAACTAAAACTTCAGCCCAAGAAGCTGGTCTGCAGGGAAGACCATTCCTCCTTCCTGAATGGGCATATGTGTGCCAGGCACTGTCCCGAGCATTCTCCCGATGTGACCTTAACATACCAATAAGGGGACTACTAATTTACTGTGCAATTTAGATGAGGAAGCTGAGGCTCAGAGGAGTGACAGCAAACTCTCCGAGGTGGACAGAGTTGCCAGGCCTGATGTTAGACTCTAGGAGCACTGCCTCTGGCCTCATGACCATGAGTCCTCAGAATGCTGCTCCTCATCCCGGCTGCATTTCAGAGACATCTAATGGACAGGTACGGGGAGCCCTGGGGCTGACCCTTGAACTTGACCGTGGGCACGGGAGGTGGCGCGTAAGAGCAGCATGGAATAAGCAGCCCAGCAGAGAGCAGCGAACTCAGTGAGGGGCAGGAGATGCTTCCCATGGGGATAATTTCTAAGCTGGGTTTTGAGGAATCAGGAGGAGTCTACCAAGTGTTCCATACAGGGCATCCCCGGCAACAGGGACAATGTGGGTCCAAAGCAGCAGAAATTGTTAAAGTTGGGAAACCATGAGAGCGTTGGGAGGGTGACTGGGGCGGCGGGGTGGGGTACTGTGCTACCAGGAGTAGGGACTTTGTTTGCCATGCCAGGGAACCAGGACCGGGGGCAGTTTCATGTCAATTTTGAACTAAGCTTAGTATCCCTAATTACTGATGCATTCAGTAGTAGTATTTCTCCAGGAGTTATTACAGGAAATTATTACAAAAGTAAATAAGCTCTATGTATGATACATACTGACCTTAAACTTTAAAACAATGTTTTTTAAAATCTCGTCTGCTCATCTCCACATTTTTTTTTTTCATCAGCAATTCTCTTTGGCAAAAGTTATTCTCAGGAGCCTGGATAAGTACATTGGGGGGTTTTGTTGTTGTTTTTAGGTGGACTTTGACTGCATAAGAGCATCGTGTAGGACTGTTTCCAGCAGTTCCTGATGGCAGGAATGGAAGCTAAGACTGATTATGTAATTGTTCCCTTCAATCTATTCTGAGAAGCTCACATGTTGCCAGCACATAAAAATCCTAATGATCATTATGGCATCTGAGTGTCTTCCCTGCTCGCATCTTGCGCGCTCGCTCCTGCACTGTTGATACACAAGAGAGAGCAGTGGTGTAAGTGTGGCACGACTGTTCGCCAGCACTGGCTGCCCAGCCCGCGCGGTCTGCTCTGTCTCGCACACACAGCCTGCGGCCCGCGCCTCTCCCGGGAGGAAGGGCGCGCGCACCGCTGACTTCTGCTGCGCTCGGGCTGTGTTTTGCAAGGCGAGCAGAAGACCATCTGTCAGAGGAGGTGGCGGGAGTGTGCGAGTAACTGCTGTGAATTCTGTGAATGCTTAATTGCTGTAGAAATTCTTTTTTTGAGTCTTTGCATTTAGTTTGTTTGTTGTTTGTTTTTTTCCACTTTTTAGAATAGTCCTTATCAGTGGCAGAAGATCCTTCTGTAGTATATTTTCCGTGCTGCCGTATCGCGACAGTACCCAAGCCGGGTATGTATATGCATGCATGCTTTGTGGTTCTCTGGGTGAAAAGTTCAGATGCCAGTATGCAGCTGTGGTTTCCTTTTCTACATTCATGAACTTGCTGTGCTTTGATGCTGCAAATTCAATGTTTGTGAAACTGAAAGAAAAATGCCGCTTTCTTTTCAGCCAGAGAGCCTTGTTACTGGTGTGTGTGTGTGTGTGTGTGTGGATGTGTGGATGCGCGCGTGTGTCCCAGTGCACTGCCTGTTCTAAGTATGTGTTCTGTTGCCCTTCCCAAAACTGTAAAGCAAGGGCAGTCCAGGGCCCACCAGTCCCCTGGGGTTGTGATGGCTTGGGGACGAAGGTAGGTCAGAAAATGAATCAGACTGAACCCGTGACACAGACCGAACCTGTGACAGTCCCATCTCTTCTCATCCTGGGCTTGAGCCTGGAAATGGATCACGAGCTGGAGCTGCCACCGTAGACAGGGGAACATCACACCCAAGTGGCACTACGATCACATACAGAATTAGCTGCAGGCTGGAAACGTGCTCTTCTCTCAAACAACTAGCCCCTTCTTTAACTCTGAAAAAAGTAACCAGGCCCTGTCCTGGCAAAGTCCCCTCTCTGCATCATCTTCTTTGTGGCCAGTATTCGTTTCCTGTACCACATGCAGACCCTGGCTGTCCTGCCATAGCACTGCACCCTGTGCTGGGCACCAGGGTGGTACCAAGACTCAGCAGGGCAGTTGCCTATTCAGGACGTTGGGTGGCACGGTCTTGGGTCTTGGCTCTGGCCTCCGTTCACAAAAACCTGGATGTGCCCTTGGGTCATTGTGACAAACGCTGCTGCCCCAGAGGGGAAGCACAGCCCCTGGTGCTGATTCGTCATCGTTTATCCGTCCTGCACCACCCCCACCCCCACCACCTTCCTGCTGGCCTGGCAGACCTGTTAGAGTTGTGGGCTGTGAACCGTGAGCTCCACAGCCAGAAAGCGCATCTTTACTTGGGGAAGCCTGACACAGAAGGCACTGCTCAATTGTGTACCTTACTGAACACGGGTAATCACACTGTATGTTGAACATCTTCTTTCTGCTATTCCTTTATTATCTGCTTCCTCATAACAACTGTGAAAAGGAAATATTCCAGAAAATAAAGAGCAAATCAGGCACTCCAGGGTTTAAGAACCGTCTGGGAGTGGCCAGGGCATGGGCCAGGGGGACTTCCCGCTGAAGCTTTCTTCACCTGGCCAAGCTGCCATGGCTCCAGCTCTACCTGCATCCGAAGAGTAAATGGCTTCTCTGGGGAAAGGCCCTTGTAGCAACGCACTCACCCGAGGTGTGACTCTGGAAGGGGGTGGGCCTCAGGTGTAGCACCAGGAGAGGGCATCTGTATTACCAGGGCAGAGCTCTTGACCAGCGCCCCCTCCTGGCCAGAGCTTGATGGGACTGTGGAGTCAGCCTCAGCCTCCAGACTTCCTTGATGAGTCTTCATTGAAGCATTCTGTCCTAAATCCATCCCATTCATTGGTTCACCTTGGGTCCTCGCCACGTGACCAGGTGCTGGGATACAGAGTGAAGGGTGAACCAGGTTCCTGTCTTCCGGACTTGACATCCTAGTGTGAGAGATACATAACGCTAAGTGTGATCGTTACAGCTTTTAACAGATGGTACAGGTACCCCAGCAAGTGGACGCTGTGTCTTTCTTTAAGACATTTCAGCTTCTCCATGATTCCATCTTTGAAGGTCCGTGTCAGGTTCCTTTCTAGAGGGCCGATCTAATGTCCATACTCTAGGTCCCTTCAATGTGGTATCCTCATTGTAGAGATAAGGTCTTCTAGCATTGCAGTCTGAGACCTCGACTTTGGGCCAGAGTGAGAATTTGAGCCCCTCTGTATCTGAAGTTTTCCACGTCCCCAGCAGACAGGCCAGACAAGTGTTGTGTTTGTGGAAACTTTTCTAGGAAATGGGGCTTTTCTGATATCTGCTCCCAGAGGGCAGCTGGGGCTCATACAGCAACCAGGCACAGGTTCCCAGCATGGTGCTACAGAGAGGTGAGTACATCCACAGGAGAGGGAGGAATTGGAGTGGAGGACTTCAGAGACTCGGGCTTTTCCACTTGGACAAATAAATCCCTTACCTACTGTGAATTTGTGTCTTCCCCTCCATAGGATGCAGCAGGCAAACCACATGTCAGGTCATTAATTTGAAGATGAAGATATTTTCTGCAGAGCAGACTAGAAAACGTCTGAATTGTGATTACTCAGGAAGCACTTACCCAGACCATCTCTGTTGTGCATATTTGGGATGCTCGCCTCATTTTTCTTTTCCCTTTTCCCTTCTGCTTCTTTTCCTTTATTCCATTACTTGAGATTGAACCTAGAGGCAAACTACAGGATCTTGCCAAGTTTCCCAGCCTGGCATGACCTTGCAATCCTCCTGCCTCAGCCTACCAGAGTTCTGGGTGTATAGGTATGCCCTGTCATGCTTGGCTGGTTCTTTGTGTTTTTGAAACACTAGCTGGTAGCCAGTTGGTGCTGGGAAGATATCTGTCCATGTGTGGATCTCCTCCTTGCTGCTGGGAAGGCCTACCTCATCAGACTTTGGGGGGATTTGCCTACCAGCCCTGGCAAAATGAATGGCAGGATGGTGGGACATAAGCTTTTTAAATCTCAGGGAGGAACAGATTGAAACCCACCACCTTACAAGCTTTCTGAGTAGGACAGCAGGGTGCAGAGAGGGTTTCTGTAACACAGAGCAGATTCTTTGTCATTCTTTTGACAATGAAAAGATTCTTTGAGAAAAGAATGTACCCGTTTCTGTAGGATATTCTTTCTAGCTATGAGCACAATTCACAGTGTTGTCTTTTTGCAGCAGATTTAAGAGGTATTCTCTCTTATAATAAGTAGATATCCTATTTATAAATAATAGCCTCTGTACCATGATTAAGATCTTTTTTCACTCATTAAGGGAAAATAACCATGCTCACATCATTGAAAGTCTACCAATAAAAATATTAGTTGATACAATAATAAATACATAAACATTTCAAACTGCTTAGTTTTCAGACATGTTAACTAAAAAGTGTCCACATGGAAAGTTCCTTTGGCTGTGGCGTGCTGTCTGACTTGGACAGTTGTCAGAGTTCCAGGCCAGGCCATTGTGGGCCATAAGCTTGTCCTTTCTGTCTGCAGCTGGGTTCCAGGAGGCCAGCAGCACTGGATCTCGGAGCACTGTAGGGTTTCTAGAGCCTCTGTGCCGTTACACTTTTGCTTGTGGAGGGGGCCACATGTTCCTGGCTATTCCAAACGAACACAACCTGTGGCATAGGGAACAGTGTACAGCTCCAGCCTTGTCATGAGAAAGTCATAAAAACAGGAAATTTAGATATTGCTCCGCCTTTGTCCTGAGAGGCGTGGGCCAGGATTCCCTGACCATCTCCCGGTTTTCCAGCTTCTCCCACTGCAAGGCAGTTCCCTGCCTCCGCCTCCCAACCCTTTTCCTGTGCTGTCCCCCTCCCACTGCACCCCCGCGGCTTTGTCCTTGGTCTGACTCCAGGTGCACGCCGATCGTGGTGTTGACATCTGTTCACCACAGCAGACCAGTCCCAGGCCAGCTTTTTCCCATCTGTCCCTTCATTCCTTTGTGCATTCGGGTCATGTGTTCTGCCTCAGTGAGCGGAACTGAGTGGCGCCTGCTTGAAAAGGACACTGGGGACAGGAATAAGTTTCCAGTGGAAAATAGCTAAGGTCCTGAGGAGTGCTGGAGACACAAACCCCCCACCACGTCTTTGCCCAGAAAGTATTGTGCTGTATAAAATCCCTTCACCCACCCCCCTGCCCGAGCAGCCACCATCAGTCAGGCTGAGGGCAGCAGCGGTGTTACCCTTGGGTCTGTTGAGTACCTGCCATGCAACAGTGAACAGGAAAACGAGCATGAGCAGAAGAAAGCTACAGGCAAGCAAACTGTCAAACAGCGTAGGGCCTGGTGTGGAGAGTCCTGAGTAGCAGGTGGTGGGAGCACTGAGGAGTAGAGTTTGGACAGAGGGACAAGGAAGTGCTCCCCAGAGCAGGTGGCTCTTCCACCAGACTTTGTGCCAGCCCCAAAGGACGGGAGATGGTGCTCCAGACCCTGTGTTGGCTCTGGAGGATGTCAGGGGATGACCCAGCTCCTCTTGAGCTCCCGGGCACAGCTGCCCACGCCTGGCACATTGAAAGAATTGGTCGTTTGGTTCGAGGTGGAATCCTGTTCCCTACTGACCGTGCAGTGTCTAGACCCGCGTGGTTCGAGGAGAGAGGTGAGATCCGGGAAGAAGCAGCTCCTTTGAAGGACCAGATCCCGGCGTGTCCCCAGTACTCCCTGGGCCTTCAGTCTCCGTCCCTGCTCGGTGAGGGGGGAATGTTTTCCTCTGTCTCCAGAGAGCCTGCAAGCTAAAGTTTGTCTTCGTCCTTTAGAAGCGGTGAGTCTTATTAAACAAGAGATTTGTGAATGAGATGTGTTGTCCACGCACCCCACCCAGCAACACTCCACACTAGAACCTCGTACCTGAGTCACTAATCTTCAGTAGTTTTAAAAAATCTGAGATTTTAAAAAATGCACGGATCGGGCTCCTTTCTGCAGTGTTATTTGGGACAGTTTTCTCTGTGGGCCTTGGGGATCCTGGGCTCCAGGACCATGGGAAACTCTTGGGCTCCATTTGCAAACCCCCCTGATAGACCCAGCTGATGTTAGTGTCATCTCCAAGTGCGTTCTAGAGCCTCTGAGACGCAGACAGCCTGGTCACTGACAGCTGCCCCGAGTGCCCCCACTGTTTCTTCTCCTGCTTGACTTGTCGGAGGTCGATGTCGGAGAGGAGTGTGTTTTCTCTGGGCTTGCTGAGGATGGCATCAAACGTTGGTGTGAACCTGTAAACAGGTAATAAATTTGAGACCCAGGTGATGCTCGCCGTGCGGGCTCCTCAGTGTGTCTCCCCAAGGACCTGGTAAGGTCGGTGCAGGAGGGACCACGGTGAAGAGAGCTCAGCCCACTGTGTCAAACCGCTGTGACGGTTCATCCCAAAGTGCTGCATGCACTTGAGCACG
>PVIR01030890.1:0-19897 GCA_004026965.1 Petromus typicus | reverse complement strand
GTCTCACAGATTTACCTAACCAGTAAATATGAAAAGGGACAGCCATTCCCAAACTGGTAATTCTCTCCTTCCCAAAGGAATAGCAGAAAGTAAGGAGTGGAAAGCCAAGAAAAGACTAGGAATGGGGAACCATGTTTCTATCATGAGGCTCAAATGCCATCAGAACAAGACCAACTATATGGCAAAAGGAAAAAAGCAACAACAGAATCACTTCCATCATGAAAACACATGAATTTTGCTTTCCATGCATCTGAGACCATCATGGAAAGAGTGGAAAATAAGGAAATATTATCCCAAAAGATATACAGAACTTCTTCCAAGAGATCATTCATGAAATTATTCAAAGGTGTGCAGTTAAATATATGCTGCTTAATATATGGAGTTAAATATAATGGTATACATGTGTATTTTAAATCTTCTAACAGCTACACTGAAGGAAATAAGAGCCAATGAAATTAATTGAAATAATATGTATCAACCAGGGTATCTAAAATCTTATCACTACAACATTCAATCAATATAATTCTCATAAATATATACATGTTTTTGTATATACAGCCTATTTCAATTTGAGTTAGCCAACATCTGTTTAACTTTTAATTTTGACATTATATTGTTAACATGAACATCTTAGTACCTACTAAGTTTGAATGTCCAGAGGTGTTAAGTATACCTCTAAAATATGTGTAAAATATGTAAATGTGAAATGAAACAATTTGAGAATAGAAATGTTCGAGTTTTCCACTTCATTCCATAAGCTAACATATTTCCAAGAAGGACAACGTATAGCATTTATAAATGGAAAACCAGCATATATCCTAGGCTGAGTGTGTTCCAGTTGTTTATCAGCATCTAAAAATTATAATATATTATCCAAAGACAGAAGATGGAGTACAGAGCAGAAATATATGAGAAAAGCACCACCTTGTTCTCAAAACTTCACAATGTTCCTTCACAAATTGAAACAATAGATTATGTGATAATGGATAGTAGTTTCAGGCACTATAAGCAGCTGGAGACTATACAATGTCACATGTTTAATAAATACATACCTTATATATATACACATAAGTTTGTGATTTTTTTAGTTTTGTCCTAAAAATATTATTGCAATTTAAGACAATTTTCTGAGGGTCATGTAATCACTGGTTCATGCTAGAAGAGTCTTTTCTACTATCTTAACTTCTCACGTAGTACATCTTTCTATTTGTCAACTCAAGTCTATCTTGTTAGCACTCTGTAGCTGCACTAGATAATCTAATGAGGCGTGCCATACTTCTCACTTTCTCAATAGATGAGGTGTTAAATTCTTTCAAAGGTGTATGTGGCTGGTGGCTATAATCCTGAAGAACACAATTTGAAAACTCTAAATTGAGCAAATTTTAATTGGACTTAATGTTATTTTTTCTAGACACAATAACATGGAACTTAGCAGGAAGGCTGAAGCAAGCATTCAATAAAGAAAGTCTGTTCTGTCTTCATAGCTGAATTACTATGTTGGCTGGAATTGCAATCCCTGTAGCCTGTTTATATTTATAAATAAATTATATAATTCCTGGCACAAGGTAAGAACTTAGGAGTGTAAACTGTGTTTATTATCATTATTACAATAGTGAGGACAAAATGGAAGACCAGGTCTGCTGACTTCAAACCCACTTCTCTTCCCACAATCCCACGGTTTCTCTCACACACAGTACCCTTACACTAAAAATACAATGTTGTAGAGTCTGGTAGTTTTATTAAAACTTGAAGACCGAATTCCTGGTGCTGTAAGATCTGAGACACTTCACATCACCTGCTTGCAAAACACAATACAGAAAAACAAAACAATTTCATTTTCCTAGGCTGACCTTTAAATCCATGGCTGCTAAGTATCCCATGTGCTTATTAAAGATGCAAGACCCAGCTCACTAGAAGGAAAACTGGATGGCTGTCATGGGTGAAAGTCTGTGTTGGGAGGCTACATTTTTGTGTGAAAGTGCTCTCATCAGTGGAAGACAATGAAACCGTGCCTGAGCTACATTCCTGTGGATGAATCGACTGAGACAAGAAAAACAAACAAACAAAAAAGAATAGTTTACAACATCCTCAGAATTGACAATTGAAACAAACCTGCCTTTTCTTAAGACAACAACATCTTAGGCACATTCACAGAAACCAATTCAAAGCCAGATTATTTTACAAACAGAAGAGAAAAGTCATGAAAAGTTAAGTACCTAACTAAGCCTCCGTTAAATGTGAATCTTTTAAGATACAATTGTTTCTGCTCACTAAATATTTTTAAAGGTTATTCTGTGTCACAGGAAACCTATCCTCATATTAATAATTCACTAAATGACAGGAGAAGTAGAAATACTGTGACCACAAATGTAACTGATTTACAAGTAGCAAAAGCAGAATTCTCACCTGTGCCCCTTCCACAAGCAATACACAAATCTCAGACTTCCTCACTCTGAGCAGGACAGGGGCAGAGAGGTCGTCTCAGCAGCAGAAAATGGTTCTTACATTTATTCATTTGTACTATGTAATTGCTCTGCAACCATGAGCCAGGTACCATGCTAAATCCTGAGGACAAAAGACAAATATATCCCTGGATATAGAACTCACAGTCTCGTGAAGAAAAAAAAATCACTCAAATAATTACATAGACATTGAATCCATAATTTAAATAGATTGTGTATTTTGTACCAGGATCTGTAATCAGCACAGAACAAAAGTTATCTCAAGGGATTTTGCCCCCCATGAATATGAACAAGGCAAATGATATAAAGGAGAAGATCATAGAGCTAAGGTGGCACAGAAGGTTTTAAACAATGTGCATACTCAGGAAGTAACAACTGAGAAGGTGCATTCTGGTAAAAAATTTTTTAAATTGAAATCTTCATTGGTAGATTACATATACACATCATAATTGCACTTCACAATGGGTATTTGTACCAGTATAAAACACAACTTAATTCTCATTTTTTCCCATAGCCCTACCCACCCTACCACTCTCCTATATATATACAATTTGTTTCCTTTCCTTTTTGTTATAATATCATTATTTTCCCCCTTCACCCTATTACATTTTGAGTATTTTCTATTTCATAATATATAACATACAATTCTAGAACTCATTTACATCTTTATTTTTTCATACCAGGGAAAATATATGATATGTACCTATCTGTGACCTATTTATTTCACTTATGAGGACATCCTCAAGGTATGTCCATTTAAGTAGAAATGATTCAAACTTATCATTTTTTATGGCAGAGTAGTACTCCATTCTGTAGAAGAACCACAGCTTTTTTATCCAGTCTCCAGTTGATGGACACTTGGGTTGTTTCCAAGATGTAGCAATCACAAACTGGGCTGCTATAAACATGGGTGCACATATGCCACTCTGATATGAGTCTTTTAATTCTTGTGTGTATATACCTAGCAGGGCAATGGCTGGGTCAAATGGGACCTCCAATCCTAGCTTTTTGAGGTATCTCCAAACTGATCTCCACAGGGGTTGTACGAGTCTACAGTCCCACCAACAGTGGAGAAGGGTTTCTTCTTCTCCACAGCCTCGCCAATATTTGCCGTTGGCTGATTCTGAAATGGCAGCCATTCTATGTGGAGTGAGATGAAATCTCAATGTTGTTTTCATCTGCATCTCTTGAATGACTAATGATGTTGAGCATTTCTTTATATGCTTCTTAGCTGCTCTTACTTCTTCCTCTGAAAAATATCTGTTCATTTCAGATGCTCATTTTTGACTTGGGTCATTAAATTTGGGTGGGCTGATTTTTTTGAGCTCTTTATATATTCTAGATAGTAGCCCTTTGTTTGAGGAACACCTGGTAAAGATTTTTTCCCACATTGTTGGTTGTCTTTTTGCACTTTTGGTGGTTTCCTTTGCTGTGCAGAAGCTTTTTAAATGAATGAGGTCCCATTTGTTGATTTCCTCAGCCAATTCCTGTGCTATAGAAGTTTTGTTCATGAAGTCTTTCCCTAAGCCAATGTCTTCAAGAGTTTTACCTAACCTGTTTTGCAACAGGTTTAGTGTGTCTGTTTTAATATTTAGGTCTCTTATCCACTTTGATTTTAGCTTGGTACATGGTGAAAGAGTTAGATCTAGTTGTAGTCTTTGGCAAGTTAAAGCCCAGTGTTTCCAGCACCATTTGTTTAAGAGGCTATCTTTCCTCCATTGAGGATTTTTGGCTCCTTTGTCAAAGATGAGGTGGCTCAGTGTATCTGGAGTAGTTTCTGGATCTTCTAGTCTACTCCATTGATGCTCGGGTCTGTTACCCTTTCAATACCATGCAGTTTTTATCATAGTGACTTTATAGTATAGTTTCAGGTTCAGAGTTGTAATTCCCCCCACCATGTCCCTGTTGATTAAAATTGCTTTGGCTATTCTAGGTCTTCTGTGGTTGGCTGGATAAAATTTTAACAACTCACTATCTAGGAGAAAAAAGGCCAGCATCACATCACTAAAGCAAATGATCTGAGGCTATTCACTTCAAAAGACAAAAGGATTGTTTGGTTTCAGTTTTGGAAGTTTTGATCCAAGATCAGAGGGCTGCATTGCTTTGGGCATGAGCAAGGGCACTGGATGGCCATGAGTTAACTGCTGCCATCGTGCGCCAGGGGATCCCACTGTCTTTCCCATGATAGGGTTCATCCAGGACTTAAAGATCACCCCCTTGGCCTCAGATGTTAAAGGTTTCACTATTTCCCAATAGTACTGTGCTAGGGACAAAGCCTTTAAACACATTAGCTTTTGGGGATACTCATGCAAAGGATGTTGGTCATGTTTTCTCATTTTCACTGAATAAATTCTCCAACTGTGCCTTATTAAGCTGTACCTTAACTGTCACTGATAGTGAAGTCTGAAAGTAAAGTGCAGTGAGATCTCTGTGGGAGTGGACTTCGTCTAGCTCTGTGTATCATAGCAATAAACTAACAGCTTTCTAGACAGCACAAGAAGCTGGTCACAGGAGTTCTGAATTTATCTGCTAAGGTTGGCACAAATGAGGTGGCTTAAGCAAAAAGAGTATTTTTTTCACAATTCTGAAGGCTAGAAGTTCAAGACTGAGGAGTTCATGGGCTTGATTCCTGGCAAGGAATCTTCCTGGCTTATAATAACCACCTTCTCTTCACATGACCTTTCTTCTGTGTTCTTTGGAGGGAGAAGGATTTCTGATGTCTCTTCTTACAAGGACATCAATTTCTAAATTGACTAGGGTGTAATATTATTTAATTTTAATTACCTCCCCAAATGATATTTTCCAAATACCATTACATTGCAGATTAAGGCTTCAACCTATGAGTTTCATGAGGATGTAGTTCAGTGCAGACTGTACCTTTCACTGCCTGGTGAATCTAGGAATCAATCCTCCAGTTAAGTAGTTCCTAAATGCAGAATCCAAGGAGGGACAGGAGCTTCCTTAACATTATGATGAGGAATTCAGCCAGGTATAAATGCACACCCTTGACCCACCCGCAGAATGACACTTTCCTTAAGTAAATTGATAGTTTGTGTATTATTTATTTTAGGATCGATAAAACAAAAAGTCATTACTATAATGATAAACCTTGGCTCACAAAATATTTTTCAATAAAGAAATATAGCAAATATAAAACAAGTGAAATGTTGAAGGAAGTCTGAAAAAAAATAAATTTTCCAAGTGCTGAAAAGGAGATGACACACAATTAGAGGAAGATCAGATCTAAGGCAGAGGTGACGTGGAACACCTCGTGTTTGAGTAGGTGGATCATCACCTTTTTGGAGAAGAGACTGGGGTGAAGGTGTTGACCTGGGTCCAGGTATGAAGAGTTCCATATATTCTTTTATGCACTGCCGGCATCTCTCTGGTCATATCAAACTTTTTGTACAAAGCTTGAATGAACATGGAATAGGGTTGCATTTCAGAGTGATCTTGTAACACAGGCAGTGGACTGCAGAAGTCAAGAAGGGGGAGCAAGAGCAGATCCAGGCCTGTGACAAGAGCTCTCTGCAGGACGCCCCGATGGGCGGGTGACAATGGGAGCACCCCCTCCTCACATTCCTCCTCATACACATGGACCTGTGAGCTTTTTCACTGGATGACTGGATGACACAACGATGTTGACTATTGAAAAGAAACGTTAATTTTCCTACTAAATAATTAATCAATGTCTCTGTTTTGGGACCACTGTCTATGAACATGCATTATAGTTAAGATTTTACTTACAGTTTTTACCAAATGGCTTTCTGAGGATCGTGCATTCTGTTTTGCTTATCTATGCCAGAGTGTTGCATTAGCATCTTTGGTTTAAGCAAATACAGAAGAAAAAATAGTGCCTGAAAATTTAAGATTCAGGATGGATAGATTTTGCTGCGACTTCAATCTAAACAAGACTTTATTTCCTCATTTTTAGAGCTTTAGGATTACCTTGTCTTAACATCTATGACTTAAATCAATGTATGACAGCAGGAAATAAAAAATGCCCCAAAAGTGGAATAAATTCCAATTGTTGAGACCCAATTGATTTCTGCTTTCGATTTTTGCATAATGTTTAGCTTCCCAGACAAGGTGAAGACTTGTTAAAAGAGAATTGTTAAAAGAGCCTGCTTTCAGGATTTTGTATTCACCAGGCCCTGTGGTACATATCCCTTGTTAACTCCTTGCTTTTAATTTAAATATTCTGAAAATGATGGGAGATTTTGTCTGAGAATCATTGAGTTAAAAAATTGAAAAACAAGTTTTATTAAGCTTTCATTACATGATATTAAAAGTACCTTTGGAGCACTCATATGCCTGCTCCTATTAAATCCTTATATCAACTCTGTGTTGTCATGTTATTATTATTCTCATTTTATAGATGAGAGGTCTGAAAAGTGACTTTTCTAAGGCACACAATGCAGAAATGATGGCATCAGAATAGACTTTTTCCTGGAAATGATATAAGTTCATTACCCTTCAAGACTGAGCGATATCCCGCTGTGTATGTACAGTATATCCTTTACCCATTCGTTAGTTAGTGGACATGCAGATAGTTTCCACAATTTATTGAATGTGAATTATTCTGTTATAACATGAGTATACATGAATTACTAGAGTATACTATTCAATCAAAGCAATGTACTTTGATTATATGGTGCATTTATTTTTAGTTTCCAGAGAATTCTCCATACATATTTTCATGGTCATTGTACTGGTTTACATTCCCATCAAGTGTGTAAGAGAGTTCTTACCCCACATTCTCATCAGCATTCTTCTATATATTCTTGGTGAAAGCAATTCTGACTGGAGTGGGAAGGAATTTCAATGTAATTTTGATTTGTATTTCCTTAAAAGGTAAAGGTGTTGAGCATCTTTTATATACTCATCAGCCATTTGTATGTCTTCGGGGAATTTTTTATTCAACTCACTTTACCACAGGCCATTTATTTCTTTATTTATTTATTGATACAAGGTCTCATTTTGTAGTTCAGGCTGGTCCTGAACTCAACCTTGAACTCAGAGAAATCCACCCATCTCTGCCTCCCCAGCGCTGGGACTACAGGCATGAGCTATTATGCTTGGCCCTGTGGTATGTGGTACTGACTGCTGATGGGGATGAGTCTCCATGCCCAGCATTGTTGTATGCAGCTACTGAGGAATCGAGCCCAGGCCCCTGCACTTGCAAGGCAGGCACCGGAATCACTCAGCTAACTCCCTGGCCAGGTAATTGATTTTTACTGGTGACTGTTTATGAGTTTTGAATGTGTTCAAGGTATTAATCCTCTGTCAAAATAGTAGTTAGCAAATATTTTCTCCATTCTTTTGGTTGTTTCTTAAATCTGTTGATTATTGCTTTAGTGCTAAAAAAAATTTAATTTGATGTTATTTCTGTACTATCAAGATTGGTGTCTTTGTTAGGAACCCCTTGTCCATGGCTATGGCTTTAAATAATTTTCCTATTTTTTTATTAAAATCTTTATTGGTACCTTATAAATACACATCATCATCACATTCAACATTGAGACTTTGTACCAGAATATGACATGACTTGATTCTCATTTTCCCCTTCCTCACCCACCCTGCAACCCCAACCTCTAAATACATAAACTTTGTTTCCTTTTTTCTATTACTATCACATTGCTTCCCCCTCATTATTTACCCCTACACCCTCTTTCATTTTAAATAGTTTTTTATTTCACAATACCAACTATATATACTACAACTCATTTACATCTTCATTTTCCATTACCAGAGAAAAGTTATGATATTTACACATCTGTGACCTATTTATTTTGCTTATGAGGATGTCTCAAAGGTACATCCATGTAAGTAGGAATGATTCAATCTTTTCATTTTTAATGGCAGAGTAATATTCTATTCTAGAAAAGAACCACATCTTCTTTATTCAGTCTCCTGTTGATGGAAATTTTGGTTGTTTCCAAGATTTAGCAATCACAAACTGAGCTGCTGTAAATATGGATGCACATATGTCACTGTGATATGAATCTTTTAATTCCTTTGTGTATATTCCTAGCAGGGTAATGGCCAGGTCAAATGGGACCTCCATACCTTGCTTTTTGAGGAATCTCCACACTGATTTCCACAGAGCTTGTATGAGTGTACACTCCCTCCAACAGTGGAGAAGGGTTCCCTTTTCTCTACAGCCTCGTCAACATTTGTTGCTGGCTAGTTCTGAAATAGCAGCTAATCTTGGTGGAATGAGATAAAATCTTAGTGTTGTTTTCATCTGCATCTCTCGTATGACTAATGATGTTGAGCATTTCTTCATATACTTCTTAGCTGTTCTTACTTCTTCCTCTGAAAAGTATCTATGCATTTCACATGCCCATTTTTTAATTGGGTCTTTAAATTTGGGTGAGCTGATTTTTTTAAAGTTCTTTACATATTCTAGATAATAGCCCTTTGTGTGAGAAACAGCTGGTAAAGATTCTTTCCCATATTGTTGGTTGCCTTTTCACTCTGTTGGTGGTTTCCTTTGCTCTGCAGATGCTTTTCAACAGAACGAAATTCCATTTGTTGATTTCTACTGTCAATTCTTGTGCTGGTTTTGTTCAGGAAGTCTTTCCCTAAGCCAATGTCTTCAAGCATTTTACCTAGCTTGTTTTGCAACAGGTGTAGTGTGTCTCTTTTAATATTTAGATTTCTTTTCCTCTTTGATTTTAGCATGGTACAGGGTGAAAGAGATAGGTCTAACTTTAGTCTTTGAAAGCTAAAGCCCAGTGTTTCCAGCACCATTTATTAAAGAGGCCATCCATTGAGGATTTTTTGCTCCTTTGTCAAAGATGAGGTGACTCAGTGTATCTGAAGTTGTTTCTGTATCTTTTAACCTACTCCACTGATCCTTAGGTCTGTTACTTTGCCAGTATCATGAAGTTTTAATCACAGTGGCTTTATAGTAGTTTCAGGTTCAGGATTGTAATACTCCCACCATGTCCTTGTTGCTTAGAATTGTTTTTGGTATTCTAGATCTTTTGTGGTTCCAAATGAATGTTTCAATTTTTTCTCTAGATTTGTGAAATACAACAATGTATATAGTTGATTTTTATTTTATTTTAGAATGGAGTGTGAAGTAGGGTCTAGTCTCACTTTTTTGTAACTGTACATCAAATTTTTCTGCACTATATGTTAGGGCAGTCCACTGCCAAGCAGATCTTTTTTGTTCCCTTTGTTGAATTTAAAGATCCAACCCAAAAATGAGCATCTGAAATGAGTAGACACTTCTGAAATTAAGTACAAACAGAAAACAAGTACAAACATGAAAAAAAAATTTCAAGATTACTGATTCTTCAAGTGATGCAAATTAATACAATACTGAGAGTCCATCTCACCATAAAGTAAAGCTGTCATCAAGAAATAAACCACCAATAAGTGCTGCTGAAGCTGAAGAAAGGAACCATTCTTCACTGTTGGTGGAAATGTAGACTGGTGTAACCATTATTGAAATTAATGTGAAGCTTCCTCAAAATTTAAAACTAAAAGTTTCATTTGATCTAGCTATTCTTCTGCTTGATATCTTCCTGAAAAAATTAAAAAGTATAAAACCATAGTGATATTTGCTATTATGGTTTATGTTTAGATGTCCCCCCTCCCCAAAGCTCATGTAGACGAGGCAATACTTTCTTTCCCACAGATAGTTAAATCTAGAATGTGTGATGCTGGGGTTAATGAGGTGTGATTACTAAATCACTAAACTTCTTGTTTGCTGTTGTTATTGTTGTTGTTAATCTTCACTATTTTTATTCTTAAACATTTTTTGAAGTTATACTGAATGAAATAATTTTTCTTATTTCTATCCTGGTATATTTATTATTGACAAATAATTAAGGTATTGATTCTTTTTGTTGATTTTTGTGTTCTGACACTTGCCTGAATATTTTTTTCAGACTCAAGTCCTCTGGTTGAGTTCTAGGGTCCTCAGTATGAAAGATCTACAAATAGAGTTAATTTGACTATGATTCAACATGACATTACTTCCAGAAGTTCATTTCAATATATATTTACATAATATGAACAAAAATAGGACCCATACTTTGTGTGAAATAGATTCAATATCTGCAAAAAAATATATGAACATAGCAAAAGAACAAGTGTTGTGTCTCTTGACTTCCATATATTTGATTCCCAAGTCTGCCCACTGGAGTTACTTAGAATATAATCATATTCCACAGAAGTTTTGTATTTAGAAAGTATTGGAAGTCAACTTTCATCTTTTTTTATTTATTGTTGGTAATTAAGTATAATTGTATGTGTATATACTACCATTAAAAAGAAGCATAAAATACATGGAAACAAAAGTGACAGGAGTGCCTTACATTGTACAGTCACATCTTTTAAAACAATGGTTCTCAAACATCTTATATTTTTATCTTATCAAAAAAGAGCATTTCCTTAAAACTAAGTAAGCCCCCCCACACGTATTCATACTACACAAACACAAATACACACATGCACTAGACATCCACATATTTACATCTTTTATTTGCAGTGAACTCTCATGTTCTCTGCTCTGTACTGATTAACTTGTAGATTGTTGTCATGAATCATGAATTTATTTCAGAACATGCTAGTGTAAATCAATCAGCAATTTGGAAAATAATACTCATACACATTCCTCTTAATACATACAGTAATGAATTAACCCAAATATTCTCATGGCCACATCCATAATTTAAAATTAACTAGTTCCACAGACTCAAATGATATCTGGCCAAATTATAAAGCACAAGGAAGTTTATAAACTATAACTATCAGCTATCATAGCCAGGTGTGGCCTAGAAGTCCACTGAATAAATACAGTAACTTGGTCAGCAAGGGGTTAGAGACTAAGCAGACCCAAGGGATCTCTGAAACTATGCAAAAGGATGTATTCTCATCTAAGAAGTATTTTCTGTGCCTCCTGACCATTCAATAAATAGAGAAATCCAAAGGAGAACATGTTGTTTTTTGCACTTGGCTCTGGGCCTTTATCTGCCAGAAATGAGTCATGACATGTTGAATACATTGTTGTATTGCAATGAACCTTGAATTCTTCAACATGGGATGGAGAGGTTGCTGAGAATGAATAGTCCTCAGTCCTAGCCATTACTATGGGAATACTGAAGTATCCCACACTGTAACCCTCATAGAAATTCTTGCTTACTCTTACTGAGAAAGTACCTAGAAAAGGGATAGTCCTAATAATTAATTTGACTATGATTATCTATGTTTGATAGTCCTTATATCATTAACTGCAATTCTATTAGAGGGGAGAAAAAAGATGTATATGATAAGCAGGATTAATTCTTAATGTGATATGGCAGGATGTGCATGAAAGACACTGATATGCCCTTCATTTTTCTAACCTAAATTTTGTAATCTGTGAATAGTTGAGCAGTATATCTTTGAATATAGTCATAAAGATTAAAATATAAATAGTGACTGTGCACAATGAATATTATATTTTTTAACGATTTTGGTAAGACAGTTAATATACCTCACTATCATTTACATTTTTAAGTAAGCTTAGTTATCTAATCACTTAAACTAATAAAGTTGGTGCAAATGTAGACTTGTACAACCTCTGTGGAAATCAGTGTGGAGATTCCTCAAAAAGCTAGGATTGGAGGTCCCATTTGACCTGGCCATTGATCTGCTAGGTATATACACAGAGGAATTAAAAGATTCATGTCACAGTGACATATGTGCACCCATATTTATAGCAGCTCAGTTTGTGATTGCTACATCTTGAAAACAACCAAAATGTCCATCAACTGGAGAGTGGATAAAAATGTGATTCTTTTCTAGAATGGAGTATTACTCTGCCATTAAAAATGAAAAGATTGAATCATTCCTACTCAAATGGATATACCTTGAAGACATCCTCATAAGCAAAATAAATAGGTCACAGATATATAAATATATTTTTTCTCTGGTGCGAGAAAATGAAGTTGTAAATGAGTTGTAGTATGTATAGTTGATATTGTGAAATAGAAAATATTTAAAAGGAAAGAGCATGTAGGGGTAAATAATGAAGGGAAAATGAATGTGATAAAGAAAAAGAGAAATAAAGATTATGTGTATAAGAGGTGGGGGTTGCAGGGTAGGTGGAGGAAGAGGAAAAATGAGATCAAGTCATGTCATATTCTGGTACAAACTCTCAATGTTGAATGTGATGATGATGTGTATTCATAAATATTTAAAATTTTTAAAAAAGAATGATTTGAATACACAACCTCCATTTCTTTTTTCTATTTCTAAAGCAGTCCCCCAAGTTCCCTTTTGTCTCTTTAGTTGTGACTTTGTGGCTACCTGAATGTCCGGAGAACATTCCACATGTTCACCTTTCACGCTGACTTTGAGGAAGGGCCAGAAGTTGTTGACTAGTGACAGATCCCATGAAGAAAGTGGGTGAGGGCATGCCACAGTGTTCTAACAAGACAAGATCTCCCTCAGACGGCACTCAGCAGCATTCACTGCACTTGTTATCACACCTCATAAAGAAACTCAAGAAAGCTTTTGGCACTTCTTCAGAAAGTGACAAGAAAAGTGGGATAAGTGTGTTCAAAAAGAGGAAGTATTTTGAGGGGTACCAACAACAATGTGTTACTGCAATATTTTTATTTAAATATACATCATCTTTATATCATCCCATATCTATATTTATCTTTAGGTAAATGTGGTTAACCTGACTTATTAGTTAACAGATTGAGAAACTGAGTTTATATAAACATGTAAGTAAAAGTGAGATATATTTACTCTCCTACCCAAAGTTTAAAGTAAATATTTTGGCCAGGTGTAGTGGTTCATGTCTGTAATGCCAGCACTCAGGAGGCAGAGGCAGGAGGATTGTTGTGAGTTCAAGGCTGACCTGGGCTACATGGTGAATTCAGGGTTAGCCTGAACTACAGAGACCTTGTCTCATAAAAATAAATAATAGCAGCTCAGTTTGTGATTGCTAAATGCTGGGAACAACCAAAATGTCCATCAACTGAAGATTGGATAAAAAAGCTGTGGTTCTTCTACAGAATGAAGTATTACTCTGCCATAAAAAATAAGTTGGAATCACTTATATTTAAATAGTCGTACCTTGAGGACATCCTCATAAGTGAAATAAATAGGTCATAGATGTGTAAATATCACATGTTTCCCCTGGTATGAGAAAATAAAGACATAAATGAGTTTTAGAATGTATGTTATATATTGTGAAATAGAAAACACTCAAAGCGAAATAGGGTGGAGGGGGAAAAATAATGAGATTATAACAAAAAAGAAAGGAGACAAAGTTTATGTATATAGGGGCTGAGGGTGGTAAGTTGGATAAGGCTATGGAAAAAAATGAGAATTAAGTTGTGTCATATACTGGTACAAATTCTCATTGTTGAGTGCAATCATGATATGTACATGTATGTACCAATAAAGATTTCAATTTTAAAAAAATAAAAGAGCTGATACAATTTTTTTAAAAAATAAGGTAAATATTCCTTTCAGCCAAAAATAAAAGACAACTTCTTGACAATGTGCTGAGATCGGTGTGAAATATTATTCCTGAAGGAGGAAAGAAAAGTGAGGCTACAAAACTAAAGGCAGCAAACTCTTGGCAGCTGTCAAATTTTGATGCCACGTCATGACTTGAGATAATGCTGGATGCCACTGTCTGACACAGCAGTGGCTGGTTTCTGCCCCTGCCAGGGGCCACAGTTCAGTGATGGCCTATGCAGGCACCATCAGAAGTCTCTACTAGATGCTGCTCTTTGTCACTGATCTTCATGGGTGGCTGATATCTGGACTCCTTAGGGCTAAAATTTCTATAATTATTGTTCTTTCATTTCAAATGACCACTCTATCCACACTACTCAGGATAAGAATCAGGATGAGAATCAGGATAAGAATCCTGAGTAATGTGGATAGAGTGGTCATTTGAAAAGAAAGATAAGAATCCTGAGTAGATATAGAGGGCTCTGGAGCCCACATTTTCCAAGAAATAAGTCCAGAGAAAATTTATAGAATGATAAAAGCAAGTCCTAAACAGGCACTGTATGGCGGCAGAGGTTGGTGTACCCTCTGAGTCTAAGATCCCTGGGAGGCTAACTTGAGAAGTACTCAGAAAATGCAGCTTGTTTAGCAGCTGCAGGCCTGTGATTGGTCGACTACGACTGTGACTGATTCAAATTTAGGACTGCTGAATAGTCCAAGTATAAGCTTCTTGATTGGTTCAAGTGGGCTAGGCATCAGATCACCACAGTTGTCATGGTGGTGATTCAGTGAGAGTCCAAGGCTATGTGAGCCATTTAGCAGCTCTTACCTCTTTGGAAAATATTGTGGGGCTGAGGCTGGGGCATGTTCAGGAAGCTTAGCTGTATCCCAGTCTACTGGGGGAAGGGAACAAGGCCCAGGGACTAGGGGGTGTAGAGGGGTATAGGGATGCCACAGCCACTGGCCAAACCATACCACCCTATGGAAGGGTAGAGCTGCATGCTTTCTGTTTGTGTGATAAAGAGCTGGGAAAAGAATTTGCACACAGTGTTATTAGCAAGAGGGAAAAAAAAGTCTCCAAGAAAATGTAGTCTTTATCTATTTAATTTTGTCATTCAGTAACTATTTTCTTCAGAAAGAAGAGCTCAGGATGTAGCATCCTATCTTTAAACATATTATACACTATGTGAGAAAGCACTGCATAATTCTGTACTCATGAAAATTATTTTGCCTTGTAACAGTTGAGGTCTCCATATGTGAAGGGCCATAAGAGAAATCTCTAATTTTTCTCTTCTTATTAGATATTTTAGTTTCTCAGAAATTTCATTTCTTAAGACTACAGGATATCTTGAAAATCTGTTGATTCAATATGTCTGCCCTGTATGACAAGACATCCATAAAGCAGTCTTATTCATTGATCAGGTTGTAATGAGCACTTGCAATGCACCTGACACTTATCTCATACTCAGTGGATAAAGCAGTCAGGCTTTTGCCTTCCCGATAAACAAAAGGATTAAGTATTTCGTGCTCTAGTTGTCCACTGCTATATATTTGGTCTACTGTAATATTTAGTTTAAAGAAAGATTTGATAAAGACAAAATCTTTGAAAATAACTGGTCTATTTTAACCATTTTCAAGTCGTTATTTGCATAAAAGATGACCAAAAATCACAAATATTTCCATGAATTTTAAAAATTTAATTCAACAGGAAATA
This sequence comes from Petromus typicus, assembly GCA_004026965.1. Classification (NCBI taxonomy): domain Eukaryota; kingdom Metazoa; phylum Chordata; class Mammalia; order Rodentia; family Petromuridae; genus Petromus; species Petromus typicus. The sequence continues at coordinate 4,249 of PVIR01030890.1, read as the reverse complement.
TAAAAATGATAACTTTGTCCAATTTATTCAATAATGTTTCTGTGTATAGTATATCTTAAAATAGTGAACACACAACTACAATCTGGACAGTAGTATCTAGTCTCTTTCTGAATTATTTTTGCGTTGCTGTCTTCCTGTAAGCATCATATTTTACTGCCATGTGCACCTTTCCTTTCTTTCATTGGGTGTGGTAAATTCACTAAAGCCTCTCCCTACTAAACATAATCGTGAAGATGTTGATGGTGACATCCTGATTGGCATTTCACTATCTTGTGTCTTTCAGTTATTTGAATTATTAGACCCTATCTAAATTACAAATGATCTTTTGAATCACTCTGCTTTGAATAAATAAGAAATGTATTCCTTATTATTTGGTCCAGAGATAAGTACATGTGTGTGTGTGTGTGTGTGTGTGTGTGTGTGTGTATGTGTATATATATATATATATATATATATATATATATATATATATATATACTTATATAATTTTTGATTACATAACAGCCTGTTAATGTTAGTCAGCTCTGTCATAACCACTCAGAAATGTTATAAACATTGACCACTATCGGAAGATTTTAGTTTGTTTCTTCTTTCAAGTTCTATCATTTCTCTCTTATGAGTACTTAACAATAAGGCAATGCCTTTTTTGTCCCTGAATTTCATAACATACTTTTCATCTTTGATAACATTTAACATTTCTCCCTTCTTTAGTTTTTCTTTTTCAGATCTTTTGGCACTTCCTTCTTATTCAGTTCAGTGTCCTGAATGTGTCCATTCTGTATTGTAAAAGAATATCACTGAACTTTAGAGAAGTATACAAATTATACTCAATGTTTGCATGATAAGAATGTTTATAGATTGTAGTACAAAATTATGTTATTTTTCACAAAAAATTAACACAAATTAGTAAAAGGAAATAAAGAATCTGTTCTATAATTGATGCCTTTAACTCTTTTGGGAATATGCCCATCGGCAGTATAGCTGGGCCAACTGAAATTTCTACTTTTAATGTTTTTGGGGATATAGCAGCACAGCTCACAATAGCTAAGCTTTGGAAATAATTTAGGTGCTACTCATCAACAGCTGAGTGTATAAAAAAGTATGATACACTTACACAATAGAATTTTATTCACTTATAAAGATGGATGAATTTGTTACTTTCAGGATAATCCATGGATCTTGAAATCATAACGTTAAGTGAAATAAATCAAACAAAGGTAAGTGCACATGATTTTACTTAAGAGAGACACGAAATATAAACAAATTAAGGAGTAAAATAAACACAGAATTTTGGGGGATTGGAAAGGAGATCCGAAGAAGAAGGAGACCAAAAGGTACTGGGAATCAAAAATAATTGTTAAAAATACTAATATAATATATAATCAAGAAAATATATATATATCCCCAAATAAATATTGAGTATTTCAAACATATACCAGTAACAAAAACAAACACATGGCTTTTCTAACAAGTGTGGCTCCTTCTGATCTCTCTTGGGAGCCTGGCCTACAGTAGAGCATTGTAAATTTAGAGTAAAAAGATGGGGATATGATTTCTAGACAAATCGGTTATGTGCTCTTGGGCCTCCAGTTCTTCAGCCATAAGATACAGACTCATACATTTTAGTGAATCAAAGCAGCTCATGAATTCTGCACACAGTTTGTAAACTACTATGTACAACACAGATGCCAGCAATTACAATAAGTCCCTTTCCACTAGTACTTGTCAAAGCAAAATAATTTAAAAATGGAGTAATAACAGCGAAATGGAAAAAAAAAGAAAAGAAAAAACGTGTTGATTCACCACAGTAGTGGAGGGAAAACAAAAAATAAAATAGCACAGCATTGGATAACAGAAGGCGATGGGTGGATGCCAGGCTTGCTGCGCCCCATGTGAAGCTGATGTTGAGAAACCCCTTGTGCAGTGTTTGCAATTGGAGCTCCAGAAAGCCAGCCAAACTATGAAGAAAATGAACCTCTCCAAGCTTCCATTTGTATAGTGCAAGGTGGAGACCATGACACTGGGACTTCTTTCATACATCTGAGACATTAAGCACAATGTCTAAGACATAGTTATGTTCAGTGATGACTATGCATTATTTGTCTAATTTTGAAAGATTGAGATTAAGACTCACCTCACGGGACACCTGTACTAAGGTAAACTGCACATCTAATAAATAACTGCTGTCTCTAAAACATGAATGATGCTTTTCCCATTTCCCGTCATTTCTCCTCAGATATGAAACCACCTGCAAAGACTGTCGTCATTGGAGAACCAAAATCTGAGTGGCATGCCAGAAAACAGCCTCTTTTAGTCCCTGGTTCCAAAATGCCACAACTTTGGAGTTTTATTTTAAAAAGAAACAAAATTAAAAACCTTACAGGCAGTAGAATACTTTGGAAATGGATACCTGAAGTTTCATTTTTTTAACATATAATCCCTAAACAAATGACATAGATAGCATGTAAGACTTTCCAAGTAGTCTAAGCCCTTGCTACTCAGTGTGGTCCTTGTCCTAGCAGCAATAGCATCTCCCTAGGATTTGCTAGCGAGCAGACTCTGAGCCCCACCCTGATCTCCTCAGTCAGACACCGCTGTTGGCTTCACAAAGTCCCCACGGGATCCCTGCCAGCTACCATGGAGAGCGTCCTGATCTAGGCTCTCTCTGGGGACCTGGGTAACTCAGTCTCTGTGTGGATCTCATTAGCTTCTTCACTTTCAAGAAAATACCTTCAGCCCATTTCACCCCAAACAACAGCTGTATGAAAGGCTGGTAGAAAAAATAAGCACTTTATGGTTCAATGTCTAGAAAATTATAGGATAAAATGTTATAGAAAGAAAAACTCTTTATAACTATCTCTATCATAATGATTTATATTTAAATTTTTACTTTAAAATAGACAAAATAAATTATTACAGTTTTTCCCATTGGCTTAAGTTTCACATAGAATAAATCTCTTCCTAAATTTCTATTCTTTTAAATAATTTTAATAACAAGTGTAATGAAAATGCTTTAAATTGCACTGGCTGATGGATATTTTCATAGAACTATGGCTTAGAGCAAGGCAGTATTTTTCATATTCCTGTGAGTTTGCCTTGTATTCTGCTTGCTATCTGTATCTCCCAGTTTCAACTGATAATTCTTACTTCCATCGTCATAGATTGCTTTGCACCATTTTATGTTGTATAAGTTGAAGCATATGATGTACAATCCTCCATATCTGTTTTCTCATGTTTAATGTAGTATTTTGAAATCCATCCTCTACTGGATGTCCATGAGTTGTTATGTGACCTAGTAGTCCATATTTTTCATTCTTGTCTAGAATTCCATTACATGAATAATCAGAATCTTTTGTAAAAGTTTCTCATTCGGGGTTTATACAATTAAAGTTGTATACCACTAAAGTTGACGTGATAATTTGTGTATGATTATTTTGCAGTTTATATTTGGTTTCTTGAAAATGAGGCAGCATTGCAAACTAGAGATCAAAAATACTAGCCCCAGTCAGCCCTGCTCGGCTCACCTGCTGCCGCTGATCTCTTGCTCTGTGTCTTCTCTGTAAAGCACAGAAGACCACAATGGGCTTACTGCAGCTGGCATTTTCAATCCCCAGTTCTCAAGCTGATTATTTCCAGGCTATGTCTTATTTTCAGATAAATGGTAGAGATTATAAATTTCTCTCTTTCTTCTTTCTTGACATAGGAGCAACTCTTTTCTGCAAATAGGTAGATTATACATTAAGGGTGAAATGAAAGGGGAAAAAAGGACAGGGCTAAGAAGCGAATGAGGGGAAGAGGTCAGACAGGGAACATGCCAGTGCTCTCAGTAGAGAGATGTGCTGCAATGTGAGAGAAGCACTCTGCTGTAGGTGTGGCAGCTCCTCACTGGGAAGGTTAGTTTATTCCTCTAAGGGAGCAGAGAGACTACACATCCTCAGTTCTAAATGTTGGCAGTTCTAAAGTGAGGGATTTTCACAGTAAGTTTGAAGGTGATTTTCAAAGTGAAATAGCTGTCTGCTTGATAAAGCACTCTGACGAGGCCAACATAGTTATTAGGTCCCTGGGAAGAGGGAGCCACATTTTCTTCCAATGTCAAAAATCATTTCTCATTACAATCCTTCTCTCTCAGTCTTGAGTCCTTCTCTAGGAGGTTGGTCTGGTGAGGCTGACCAGTGAGAACTCATGTCCTCACTGGCTCAGCTTTACTGGAAAGCTAGTCACTGGGCTTGTAGGAATTATTCAGGTCATC
>PVIR01030889.1:0-13786 GCA_004026965.1 Petromus typicus | reverse complement strand
TTTTTATATTTTAATTCATGGTTTTAGAGATATTCACAAATTATTATGATATCTACAAAACTGCAACAAGTAGCGGAAAAAAACTTTGTAATATTATATAAATCATTTTATTCTTAAATTTGTCTGTGTATCAAGTGTGTAACTTTATCAAAACTTTCATAATCAACTATGATTGCAAGCCATTTTATTTTATAAAACCTTTAATCATATTTAATTAAACTATCAAAAATAATAATATTCTAGCTTAAATGTAGAATTTTCATTAAATCTTTAGTATTCAAACGTTAAAATTTTTACAATATATGTTCCTTTTCATTAAATTACTTTGAGTTATTTAGAGAAAATAATATATTTGTAGAATGATTTTAATTTTTAAAAATCTGTACCTACTGTAATTCAGATTTCTCAAAAATTATATTTAAATTTATTCATTCTCAATAAAAACCCAGTTAGAATTTTTGATTGTTTCAGGAAGAGATCAGTATCTTAGTTACTTTTCCCATTGTTGAGACAAAATTCTCAACACTCAAAGTTAAAATAGAAAAGGTTTTCTTAGCTAACATTTTCCATATGTTTCAGTTTATAGTTTCCTGGCTCCAACCAGGGCATCACAGAAGAGAAACAGTTCATAGCAGGAAGAAGGCAACAAAATAGTAAAGAAGCAAAGCAGCAAACAAGAAGGTCCTTTATATCTGTCCTTTATATACTACTAAGGCCACCTACCATTAGGGTAGGTAAAAATCACACCCAAGATGGGTCATCCTGCTAATTGCAGCATCACACCCCTAATTTTAAAATCATACACCTTAGATGCATCCACTTGCAAAAAGCCCCAACTATGACTGCATGAGGCATTGTGTGTGGGGGGGGGAACATCTATATGTAAGCCATAATAGTACACAAAGTATTAACTGTGGGCCAAATTGAACTTGCCACTTGTTTTAGAATAGTCATGGATTTTACATTTTAAGGGTTCAAATATTGAAGCAAAAAATATTACATGACATAAGAATTTATAAATTTGAATTTACTTCACAAAACTTTCTCAGCATTTAGAAAATGTCATCACTTTATTTATTTTCAGTGGATGTTTTTCATACTGCAAGATCAGATCTGAGTAATTTCAGTAGAGATAAGCTGGTCTACAAAGTGGAAAATATGTGCCATTTGACCCATTGCATGTCAATGTCAAGTTTGCTGACACTTACTTATATCATTACTGTGTTAAAACTACACACATTAAGTTCTTGATATAAAATAATTACTCAATATTTTCATAATGAAAGAAAGTGAAATATATAGAATTTTATGCTCTGATTTTTAAACTATAAATGTGTATAAAAATGATAAGTTTGAATCATTTCTACTTAAATGGACATACCTTGAAAATATCCTCATAAGTGAAATAAATAGGGCACAGATAGGTACATATTGCATCTTTTCTCTGGTATGAGAAAATAAAGATGTAAATGAGTCCTAGAATTGTATGTTATATATTGTGAAATAGAAAATGCTCAATGTAAAGTAGGATGAAGGGGGAACAATGATGAGATTGTAAAAAAAAAGTAAGGAAACAAATTTTATATATATGGGGGGGCGGTAGGGTGGCTAGGACGATGGGAAAAAATGAGAATTAAGTTGTGTTTTATACTGGTACAAATCCCCATTATGGAGTGCAATCATGATGAATATATGTAATGTACCAATAAAGATTAAAATTTTTTTTAAAAATGTCTATTTTATCAAATGTCTAAATGAATATTTTGTTCTGAAATAAAATAAGTAAATATCTTTTTAATAATATTTTATTTTTATAGTATTTCATTTTTTTAGTTTTAAAAAGTGAAAGTTTATATCTATATTTTTCTGATTTTGCTCATATAGAGGTACACTTATTGATATACAAGAACAAAGTGTATTTTATTTAATAGCTTGTTGATTAGAACATTTAAAATATTAAAATAACTTTATATGAGCTATTACTCTTAACTTTTGCACCACAAATACATGAAGTGAGACTATCTTGTTGGTCTCGCTTCGTAGTTCAGGCTGTCCCTGAGCTCAGCCTCAAACTCACATCACAGCAATCCTCCTGCCTATGCCTCCAGAATGCTGGGATTACAGGCGTGAGCCACCACGCCCGGCCAGGGATCAAACCCAGGCCCTCGTGCTTGCAAGACAGTTTCCAGAACCACTAGGCTAAATCCCCAGCCTGAGATTGTTTTTGTAAAAATGATGGCATTTGTGGTAGAGATTTGACTCAGTGTCGCTACTGCCTGTCTTGTAAGTGCAAAGTTGTAAGTTTGGTACCCTATGCTGAAAAAAAAAAAAATTAAAATGAGAAAATAAATAAATAAATAAATAAATCTGATGTGATTCAAAGTTCAGCATGTCGTCTCTAAGAGGATATACACAATCATCCATATATTAATGCATACAATTTAGTCATAAACTAACCCATTGCACATAGTTCAACTTTTTAAGATGTCAATAACATGTCACCCACAATTTTTCAATTATTCATTTTTGTAGATGTCAGCATTTTAGAATAAATCAAAATTCTTTCAGTAATTCATCTTATGTGTACCTAAAGTGCACTAATAAACTTAATGAAAAAGAAAAAATACAATGAAAGACTAAATAATTTGAAAATTTGAATTACATATGCTTTTAACAAATTGTGAGACAAATTTCCTAAAAACTACTATGTGGTAGCACTGGCCTTAAAATGAGAAGCAGTGAGTATTTAATGACATATAACTAAGTTGTATGTGTAGCTCTACCATAACTGACTAAAGTAAGAGGGACATTTTACATATTAAAAATTTGAAGGATCTGATTTCAGAAGCAAGATTATACAGTTGTATACTAAATAATAGACATTTTCACTGAAAGACTACACAATACATCCATTTTAATCAATTTTTACTACGCTATTTTCTTACTTGAAAATGTGTTATTATGCAGATATGATCAGAATATCTCTTCTTTCCTTTTACAAAAATAGATTTTATGTAAGAAGCTCTAAATTCAGCCAGGACATTCCTGAACACTGCTTTTATTAAAAAGTTCTAATTTTTAGAGCTGCTTTAGACCTAAAATGGTGAGTGTAAAAACAGGCACTGTATATGTATTCCCTAACCACCACTGTGGTCTTCACCAGTGGGCTTTATTATGAACCAGTGCCTTATATTAATGTAGTCTAATGATTAAAATTTAGACAATACTTCTATTGAAATAGCAGTAACTAAGACTCTGAAAACACTTCATTTTGTTGTACAGGCTATGAAATCTGGAAAATGTATACTGTGATGCATCTACCATTGCAGTATCATGGAAAACACTTCACTTTCCTATATACCTCCCATCCTCCACCTCTCTTCCGGTCAGTCCTCTCACCAGTCCTTGATCTTTGTGTCATTTCCATGTGTTTGCCCTTCCTATAATTATATACAAGGGAAATTCCATAATTAAATATTTTGGTTCAACTTTATTCATATGTTAGAATATCTAGTTCAGGTACCTTAATATATTTCCATGGCTTGATACTTAACTCCTTTTCATTTGTGAATAATATTTTTCATTTAAATATTCCACAGCTTCTTTATCTATTCACCTGTAGAAGGAGAGATCTTTTTTGATTCAAGTTTTAGCAATTGCAGATAAAACTTCGATAAATACTATGTACAAGTTTTTATGCAAACATATGTTTTCAACCAATTTAAGTAAATTCTAAGGAGACTCATTGCTTGATTTGTTTTTTTGTTTTGTTTTGTTTTGTTTTGTTTTTTTTTAGGTTTTTTTGAGACAGGGTCTCGCTTTGTGGTTCAGGCTGGCCCTGAGCTCAGCCTCCAACTCACATCACAGCAATCCTCCTGCCTCTGCCTCCCGAGTGCTGGGATTACAGGCGTGAGCCACCACGCCCGGCACAGTGGTATGTGGTATTGGTTACTGCTGGTTGTGGGTCTCCACACCCAGTATTGTTATGTGGTTACCAGGGAATCGAACCCGGGCCCTTGCGCTTGCAAGACAGGCGCCGGAACCACTGAGCTAACTCCCCGGCCCCCTGCTTGATTTGTATAAGTAAGTTTTATTTGGTGAAAAGCTTCAAACTATAATTTATGATATTTAAACAATTTTGCATTCCCACCATTAGTGAATGAGTTATTCTAGGTGTCAGTATTTTAAATTTCAGATATTCTAATATGATGTATTCAGTCGTATTTCATTGTTGATTTAATTAGTGATTTATGGCAAATTATATTGAGTATATTTTCACATACTTAAGTGACATCTATATATCTTGTCAGCTGAGACATCCATTGAAAAATTTTGCCTGTATTCTCTTTGTGTTGTTTGTTTTCTTACAATGAAGACTGAAGTGTTCTTTGTAAATTGTGGTTGCCAGAAGTTTCTCAGATATGTATTTTTTAAAAAATTCCTGGGGGCCTGTGGCTTGTCCTTCCATTTCTATTAGTGTCCTAATACAGCACAAATTTTTAATTTCAATGAAATTCAATCCATCAGTGTTTTCTTTCGTGGATATTACTTTTGGCATTCCACCTAAAAGTGTCATTGCCAAATCGAATGTGGCCTAGATGTTAATCTTGTGGTAGCTTCTAGGAATTTTATAATTTTGTATTTTAAGTTTAGATACACGATCCATTCTGAGTTTATTTTTCTGAAAATTTTAAAACATATGTCTGGATTCATTTTTAAAATATTGGTGTCCAATTTTAGCAAGGCCATATGTGGAAGTGAAGACTATCCTTTTTCCACTGAAACATCTTCATATTACTTTGGCAAAAATCTATTCACTGTGCTTGTACTGACATATATATGTATACACACACACACACACACACATATATATATGTATGAATATGTATATATATGTATGTATATCAACAGTTACTGTATTTATTTATTTTTAAATTGATGACCCCACTAGTAATATGAATTTTAAATCACCTCTCTCTGAATTAAATGTGTAAGACCCCATTTTCTTCAGGTAATATATAAAATGTTATGTCACTTGAGGAAATGATTTCCCTTATAACTTGTATTAACATAGGAAACAACGGCTGGTAAAAACTCATAATGAATGTTTTAATAATTGTTACATTCAAAGACACATTGCCATCAGTCTCCCACAAAAGACTCCTCATTAGTTCAACCACATTTAACCCATCATCATCACTTCCTGAAGAAATTATAGAATTTTGTGAGTACCTTTCCAAAATGTTCTTAGAATCTGGTGAATTCTGTTTCCAAGTGCTACCAGCAGAATGTCAGGTTCCTAAAAACATTAAGGTGTGTCCTCCTCTGCCTTATTCATCATATCTAGCACTGTCCATCTTCTAGTCATTTTCCTATGAAAGGTAAATGTTTTCAATGAGTTTAACACACTGTGACAGCCACAACAGTGTAACTCAAAACAACCACAAGAGAAGACTTCATGACCTGTTTCACAAAGTGACAAAACGACAGGATGTGTTGAGGATGTGTCTGTCACTGTATTTTTAAAAATTCAATCATTCACTATAGTTTTCAATTGCATTTTTAAGAGTAGCATTTTACTTTTGTAGTTAAAAATTAGGCGACAGCTGAGCATGTGACAGTATACAATTGCTAATTTTATTTGCGCAGGCAAAAATATATATTTGGAAAATGGTCCCTGTAAATATGCTCTAGCTATCAATGTAACTGCTGAAAGTGATGTGAAATTCATCCTAAAGATTTGTCAGATAAAGTAAGTAGTAATATTATCTAAAAGTTTTCCCAAATATAAAGATTTAATATAGATCAATGGGCTGTAATTATTGTGTGAGGAGATTTCATCTCTATATCTGACTATTATTTCTCTCACGACCTCATATTTTGTGGATAAATAAAAATAAACAGAAAAGAAAAGAGAATTGTAAGAGAGAATCCACTGGCTGAAATATGCTAACTTTGAAGGCGGCAATGCTGCATGGGATGCCATACATTTTCCTGAACTATTTTTGGTTATCAGGAATGTATTTTCTTTTAAATAAAGTTTTATTCTCATGAATTTGGACTACAACTGTTTATTTGGGTGCTTGCAAAATATCACCTTCAAAATTCAAAGAGACTTTGCAAATGTTCTTCCCCCTTTTCTTTTTCTCACATTATTCAAAGACCCTCTTGTTAGAACCTAACAAGGGACCACAGGTTGACATTTATCAGAAACTTGTGCACAGTTATGCTCTTTAAACCACTTCTCCCTCTTTGCCACTTTTACAGTTTACCTGTGAAATGTGAGAGTTAGTGGACTTAGAAATGTCATTGTGTCTTTCTGATTTAATGTCAAAAAATATACTAAATGCTAAAGCAAAGCTTGTCGGACCAGTGTCCACACACAAGGTAGACAAGTAAAGCTCTTGATTATAGGATTTGAAATAAGTTCACTGGTTCATTTTGGCTCCCCATCCTATTTCTCTAAGTGATGATATAAAATATCTTGTTCTCATGTCATAGTATACATCTATTCTGGTCATTTTCAGAGCTGAAATATATTGTAGTTATTGGAAAGAAAACACAGCTTCACCAGAGCTCAGGTGAACTATGAGGCAAATTCTCTGCACTTATTTTCTTTTTGGCAAGTGGATTATGTAATAAAAGACTAGGTAATGATATAAATAAAGGGAACAGTTCCTATGAGTTTCTCTTCCATCCATTTCTGTACTTCTTCCCTCCTGGAGAAGTGAAGAATTCATTTCAGGAAGTTAAGATTACAGGGATAATAAAAGCAAAAGTACATGTGAAGTAATCTCAGGTTCTACTTTCACATCCAAAGATATTTGGTTAAATTCAAAACTTTGTGTTGGGTGTTTAACTTCATAATTGTTTTATAACCTTAAAAGACAGTCGGCTCCTTTTTCTCTTATTAGTAATATGGAGGAAAGTGCTTGACTTAACATTAAAAGATATTTCCAGAAATGGAAAAAAGAATTGCTTGCATATATAAGGCCACTTAATATTGCTATTTCTAATATATGAAGTGGTTGAGAATCCATTCTCAGAGTTTTTTTTTTTTTTTTTAGGTTTTTTGAGACACGGTCTCACTTTGTGGTTCAGGCTGGCCCTGAGCTCAGCCTTCAACTCACATCACAATCCTCCTGCCTCTGCCTCCCGAGTGCTGGGATTACAGGCGGGAGCCACCACGCCCGGCACTGTGGTATGTGGTACTGGTTGCTGCTGGGTGTGGGTCTCCACACCCAGTATTGTTATGTGGTTACCAGGGAATCGAACCCGGGCCCTTGCGCTTGCAAGACAGGCGCCAGAACCACTGAGCTAACTCCCCGGCCCTGAGAGATTTTTAAAATGTGTTTAATCTCTCTGCTATGTAGTTTTTTTCTATTCGTGGGAGAAGAGCTTTTTCCTTTCTGTGTCTTGTTACCTTGGGCCCAGGATACACTGCAAAAGATAATTAAATTGCTTTTACAAACTTTTAAATCTACACTGTAATTGAATAATTAAATTGCCTTTTGCAATCTTTTGTACCTCTTCTAACAGTATAGATGAGAAGAAGATAGTTGACTTGCTCTGAGTCAGTTGGGTAGCCTGATTATACATCATATTTTCGTTCTGAGCTGGGAGGTGCATTAATGTTTGTCAATGTCCTATTTATCTTGAATTTATGTACTTAGCGTGACTGTTATTCTGACCTTTACAAACCAGGAGAAATATCGATGCTTTTATTTCTGATGTCACTCGCTCATTTATTCTAAGCAATATTCCCCGTGAACCAAAGCTATGATTTCTCTAGTGTGCAGCTCTGATCTGGCAGAAGTTGCCAGTCTCTGCTTGGTGAGTACTCCACCTTCACCAAGCTAAATAAGCCTGAGACTCTAGACTCCAGCTAGATTAGAAAAGGGGAGTTTTCTCTGCCTTTTGTCTCTTCAAATATTATATGTTATATAAAAATTAAAATTAGCAGAGCTTTATCATTTAAAGTTTACATGCTGTGAATGTTCAGAAGAGAATGAGGTTGGCAATCATGCTACTGATAAAATGAGGAGAAGGGAACCTTATGAGGGATTCTGGCCTTGGAATTTATTTCTTATTGTTCTAAGTTTATACTACTATCTAAACAAACATTTTTTTTTCACTTAGTAAGAGGCAGATAATTTCGATTTTAGAATATAAAATAAATGTGATTACTAAGATTTGGAAATATTTACCCAGAGCTTAAAATTTAGACCAGATTAAGTGTAATTTGCATTATTCCATAATTAGTGAAAGTATTTTCCTTGGATAAATATATTCCAATGGCAAGGACATCATTATAACTCTGGAAGCAGCCAGCACAACTTTCTTTTTAAACTCTCAAACTCTTTGAATAGGATGGAATGAAATAAGTCCGACTTATTCAGCTGCATTCCTTATTAAGACATGAATAAAGTTCTGTAGTGCACATGTCCTATGGGTGGGATCAGAACTTGAGTGCTGTAAGTCTGGGGCACTGTCATCTATGATTTTATGGAGGAAATTGAATCTATGATCTAACTGATACAATCCACCAAAAATCACATTTCTAATACTCTAAAGTGTGTACATTACTTAGCTTCCTTATCAAATGCACAAAATCCCAGATAAACACAACTTAATAGATTGGGTTGATTTTGGCTCCTACTCAGTGGTTTCAGTGCATGTTCAGCTGGTGAATGTCCAATCCGGATCTACAAAGTCTCTGCAAATTCCTGTGCCCTCTCCAAGAGTGTGGTTGGATTTCAGAGTGCTCTGTTCATTTGTGGACTTATTCACTAGTGAAGTCAGGAGCTAAGTCCCAGTGCTTCTGGGAGTTGGGGGCCACAGTGTTAGAGGTAGATCACTGGGGTGTGACTTGGAAGGCTATGTGTCCCTCTGTGACTCCTATTTCCCATTCCTGCTTCCTGGGCAGCATGATATGAGGCACTTTCCTGTGTCAAACCCTTCCATCACCCTTCCTGCTTCTCAGACACCCAGTTATAGCCCAAACTCTAAAAGCCATGAGCCAAAGTAAACCTCTCCTCATTTAAGTTGTATTGCTTATTTGTCCCAAAAATGAGAAAAAAAATCAAGACTTTGGTACCAACATGGAGTTGATTTAACTATATGGTTTAAGATCTTTGGAACTGGATCTCAGATGTTTAGAAAATATTGGCTGCTTATATGAAATTATCCAGAAATCAGAAAGAGAATAGAAGACCTGGGGCTGAGGAAATGCACTTCTAGGCCAAGCCTCCAGTAACCCATTCTTTCCAAACAAGTAACATCTTTGAACATGAAAATGTGGTGGTACATTTTAAATTTAAACCATAACATTACACCACTAAAATGGAACAAATAACATCTTTATTTCAAGATTAATCAAGAGTCAGTTTGAAAGAAAACAGTGTCATATAGCTAAGCAATATTCAAATTGCATGCTATAAAAAGTACAAATCATTTTACACACCTATATCTTTACACATGTAAAAATAATGTGTACCCAAAAATACATGTCTTAACTTTAGATACTTCTAGAAAGTACCATGATCCAGAAGAGTGAATAATTATTTGGAAGCAAGTAGACTCAAAAATGTCTATTGCCAGTTAGTATTGGACTTATGCAATTATACTTAATCTCTTTGAATTTATTTCTCTAACAGGAAAATGATGATATAATAACACATATCAGTTTATCTATAAGGTTTTAATTATAATTCTGTGAAGGTACATAATAAAGAATATATTTTTACAAGATATTAATTCTCCATCACTTGTCTTCTTTATGTTTAAAAAAAGCAAACATTTCATTATAATCTAGTGCATTCTCTCTTTTTTTTTTCTTGAGACAGGTCTCACTTTTTTAGTTCAGACTGGCCCTGAACTCAGCCTTGAACTCATAACAGTCTTTCTGCCTCTGCCTCCTATGTCCTGGGATTATATGACCGGCACTGTGGTATGTGTCTCTGATTTCTGGTAGGTGTGAGTTTCCACACCGGCATTGTTGTATGTAGTTACTGAGGATTGAACCCTGGCCCCAAGCGCAAGGACCCAGGTTCGATCCCCGGTAACCACATACAATACTGGGTGTAGAGACTCACCCCAGCAGCAACCAGTACCACATACCACAGTGCCGGGCGTGGTGGCTCACGCCTATAATCCCAGCACTCGGGAGGCAGAGGCAGGAGGATTGCTGTGAAGTGAGTTTAAGGCTGAGCTCAAGGCCAGCCTGAACTACAAAGCAAATCCCTGTCTCAAAAAAAACTAAAAAAAAAAAACACTTCATGCATGGATAGGTGAGGTTTTCCAAAGGTGGCTGGATCTTGGGTGTATGAATGTGTATGTAGTGGGTGTGGATATTGATTACTAGTGCGATAATTGAATTAGTTCACTAAGTGCTTTTCACATAGTTCAGAGTGTGAATAATTATAGTCTTACTCTTGGTGTAGCTGCTACTAATTGATAGACTTAAAACGTGGATGAAATGTAAAGGGAAGAAGGAAAGCAGGTTTGGTGATTCTTTGTTTCCTTCTGCTTGATCTCCTCTGACTGTTTTTCCTCTGTCCTGCCCCTCTGCCATGGCTTTCTGCCTTTGAACCAGCCAGCTATGGACTGAAACCTCTGAAAATTATGAGCCAAAAAATAAAAAAGCCACATTCCTCTTCTATGTTGTGGATGTCAGGCACTAAGAAAAGTAACTAACGCAGCTTTTCAAGTAAAAGTCTCAATTTCATGATGTATACTAGAACTGACAAGAATATTTATTGTTCTGAAGTCATGTAAACTAAGTTACTCCTTTTGAATCGAGAACACAGAATACATGTTACTATAGTTACCATCAGAATTGCTATTTTAATAAAATTTCTATGTGACCAAAATTAGGTATGCTAAGTAGCTAAATGAATGCAAAATGACCAATGATAGCATAGTGAATAACAAACACCATCAAATTTTAGAGAGAATGTCACAATACTGAGCCTACATGAGGATGACCCCAAAGAAAGTTCACATATGATGTAGAACACTATGATAAATAACACTATAATTTAAAGGCAACTGAATCTAACACTGCATACAACCCTACTTAGATAGGATTTAAATATCTCTAGGTACAAATAATTTAAAAAGTAATTAAGTTGTATGTATTTCAATTATAAAAAGCTAAGAAGAAAGAGTTGGCTCTTTAGAGAAGAAAATCACTGAACGGTAAATGAATTTGGGAAGCTATTGGATGACAGTGCCATGAAGTATGTATGTCACTAAGAAAGCACATTCCCAAAAATTTTAATAGAGTTTTACAACTCACAAAGTCTTTTGCCCACATTAATTCATTGAATATTCGCCAACATTCTGTAAAGACAACATAGAAGCTGGAAAGATTTAATGAATCATTCAAAGGCCTATATCTAGGATCTTAGACTCCATAACACAGACATTTTTCACTATTATCATGTATCTACTATTAAATAAATATGAAATTCTTCAGTTAATCCATCAAGGTCAAAGAAATAAGGTGCTTAGAGAGCAGAATTACGGAGTAAGTACAACATAGTTTTGAGCCAATGACATATATCACAAATAGAGCTGACAACATTTCAGAGAAATCCTATGACTAGAGTTCAGATATATGCCTAGCCTGGAAAATAATAGCTTGGGGAAAATGGCTACTTCCATTCAGTATGCATTTTGCACTTCTCTGTTTAATAATAGAAACTTGAAATTTTAGTTGAGCAAAGGCTAATCAGCTTTAAATGAAGTGAGACTTTTAGTCAGGTATGTCCTGTGATAAGGTTCTAACAGAGTGAGCTGGACATAAAGGAAATATGAGCCGTCTTCCAGAGGTCACTAAGCAAAAGGGAAATCCCAAAAATGCTCTGTCTTCTCATCTGGCTAGCTAATTTATACACATATTGATGGTGGGAGGATGAGCCCTGGAATGCACAAAGTAGCATTTCAATCGTGATATTATCAGAATAAGAAGACAGAAGGATTTTGGGTCACTGAACATAAACATTGAAGGCAACATTGGTTCAGGACTGCTCCTTCTTGATATGTGTTTTAGTTACTTTTCTCTTTTCTGGAGCAAAATGTTCAAAACTCAAAAGAGGAAAGATTAATATTAGTTCACAGTTTTAGTCCAAGTTCAGATGGTTCTGAGGAAGAGCAATGTGGTAAAGAGGCACAGCAGAAGAAAAACAGTCCATGGCAGAACAGACAGAAAACAGCAAGCAATCATCCAGCCTTTCTTTTTCCCCTTTATATTTCATCTAGAGCATACACCTGTTGGTTGATACCTTCCATAACCAGGTTGAGGTTTCCCGTTATCCATGCTCAGAAGTATGCTAAAGAAATCAGTGGACTAATTTAGTTATCACACATGCTTAATCCAGATTCACACACCCTAGATCCAATCACCTCTGTACAGCCCCACCTATGAACACTCAAGGCTCTGGGGGGACATCTAGATACAAATCATTAAAGTGTGATGACACAGATTAATTACATAACTTCAATTTTATATATATATAACTTCAATTAACTTCACTCTCTATATATAACTTCAATTATATATATAATTTCAATATAACTTCAATTAATTATATAACTCCCCTGTTACTTTGACCCCTATAGTAACAGAAATATCTATTGAGAGACCTGAGTAATTCCATTTCCTTTTTAAAATAGGCTCCATCTTAAAATAAGATGACCGGGTCGTGAGCTCAGGGTCATGAGCTTGGATGCAGGAGGGGCCACATGAGTGGGTCATGAACTCAATTACTTTGACCACCCACCCTTGGGGGTAATATTTAGTAATATCCCCCTAGCAACAGCCAACCACTAAATAAAAGGTCCAGGTGTCCTTTATGATAATTTAAACAAACATTAGTGGTTTGACCCGATGGGGCCAGCCAATCAGGTTTAAACACCCAATGCTTGACTGATGTCAACCAATCATGTAACTGTCAAGCTGAAACTTCCCAAACCTTACTGTTACCGCAATAAAAACTTTGCCAATTTAGAGTTCGGTGCTCTCAATTCTGATCCACTGCATAGTTGATGATTGAGAGTCCCTGCTCGAGCTTGCAATAAAGACCCTTTTGCGCTTTACATTGGCCTTGGTTCCCCAGTGGTCCCTGGGGGACTCAGGATCTGGGCACAACATTGTATCTAAAGTTTAGAAGTTCTGACCTGATATTAAGGAAAATATACTTTAAAAAAAGAAGCAATCAGTATTATTTTAAGATAATAGGAATAAACGTCAGTGCTTTGCATTGAAATGAGGAGTAAAATAGCAAAATGGCATAGTAAAGTTAATTATGAAAAGAAATGAATACAAGATTGAACATAACTGACTAGAGGAGGAGTCATATTGAAGAATCTGAGAAAAAAACCACTGAAAAGGAAGGTATTCAGAAGCTGGGAGAGGAGTTTTTCTAATGAAGTATAAAATGAATAAAGAAAACCATTATATAGACTAAGTCGAACAAATGAACAACAAAAGAAAATGAAGCAGTACCTGTTTGATGCTATTCTTCACTCCACCCGGGGTGGGGGGGGATTCTTTTTGACAGTGAGGCAAAAAGTTGGAGGGACCTCGTACAACCCCTGTGGAGATCAGTTTGGAGAATCCTCAAAAAGCTAGGATTGATGGTCCCATTTGACCCGGCCATTGCCCTGCTAGGTATATACACACAAGAATTAAAAGACTCTTATCACAGTGACATATGTGCACCCATGTTTATAGCAGCCCAGTTTGTGATTGCTACATCTTGGAAACAACCCAAGTGTCCAT
>PVIR01030888.1:0-19892 GCA_004026965.1 Petromus typicus | reverse complement strand
TTATCACAAAACATAGACAATAGAGTGTTGAGTGATTATGGCTCTGTTCCAGTGTCATTTAACTACACAAGAGTTTTTATAGACAACATAACTTGGATTTTATATAATTTTCATGTTAAATGAAATAACTATATTAATTTTTGTTATTAAAAAGGTAAGAAATATTCCTAGTTTTGCTTTGCCCAGCTTTGCTAGTTTTACCTTTCCCTACCCAGTGTTAGGTGTTAGTTGGCTTTAGGCCCATAGGCCATGATTTACTGACCCTCAACTTAGCGAATAAAATGAAAGGATGCAAACAAGGATTTTACTGAAGGGACTATTGCTCAGTATTACTGGTTAGTGAATAATTCACAAAAGATATTTTAAAATGAAGAATATTTTAATATGATTAAATAATCATAGGATATTGGTTAGACATTAAAGGAAATCAAATAAATATTGTGGGCAAAGGTGAAGGAGTTTTAGGTATTTCATCAATTCTATTGGTGCCAATTTTATAAATATAAGTAGGGATGATAGATTTTTATATTTTTATTCTGATTAAAGGAATAGTGTGCAAGTTTAATTACAAAACTAAGAGATTATGGGTAATACATAAGTAAATGAAAATTCTGTCTCTGTTTTCCATTAATATAGTACACAGGAATTATTTAGCAGTATAATGGATCTAAAGGCAAGACATATGTATGACATTGTACAAAGAATGAGATAAACCTTATTTCAAAGGGTATATCAGCTCTATTAAATCTCAATTTTGGAAGGCAACTGTGTCTACGGTGAATATGACAGAAATAGTATTTAAATTAGGAAGTTTCAAAATTATGAAATAGTAGTAAATGAATAATTGGATTAATTTTAAGATTTTAAAAAATATTTTTGAATAAAATGAATTGTCCAAAATAAACATCTTTTTTTGTAGAATGATATGAAAATATACCAGTAATTCCCGAACAATATATTTTGTATAAAGTGAGGATAAAGTGTATATATGAATAACATAAACTTAATCTAATGTGATCAATTAGTAAGAGATTCAAATGCTTAATATAAGAATGGAATGTGATTTTTAATCTACCGGTTTCCTAATGGTCCAGTACAGATAAGTGAAATATGAAATATATGAAAAATATTTTTAAAATAATTCTATGTTTATGGGTCAAAACCCAATGTCTCCTACTAACTTGGATTTTTCTATAATGTGGTAGCTATTTTATTTTTATTCACATGTTTACATAAAAATATATAGGATAGTATGTGTGAATTCTTTAAAGTGATTTGAATGATCAACTGATATTTTTGATAAACTCTATACAAAGAATAAAGCAATTTGATATTGTCTAGATAGTAAATAGACTAAACTTTAAAGAATGGGTTAAATTTATTTTTCTATAGTCATGAGAAAAGCTGTAGGTTAAAACTTCTAAGAAGAATCAAAATATTCACATAAATAAATAGACAAATTTCTTATGATATATGTGATTGTTATGTATATCTAAGAAGTACCTATAAATTTAACTAATGTAAAATACTGATGAGTCTTGGTGTTAATATAGTTCTATATCTGAATTACTCTGACTACAAATAAAATAAGTAGATATCAAAATAAAATTTATATGGGCAACAATTACAAATACCCTAGGTAAGAAGTATCTTTAACAATCTTTTAATAAAAATCTGTTGAAAAACCACTAGTGGATACAAGACATTTGAAACAGTGGCATGTCTAATATGCCTGGGAAGGGGAAAGTTATGTAATATCTCTGTGATAGATGTAGTATCTCTGTGATAGATGAATTTAAATTTACAATATTTTTACAAGAAAAAGTAAAACCAAAAATGTCTCTTAGGCTTACAGTAGAAAAAAGAGCATAATGAGTTCCCTAGAGCAAGTAAAATAATATCAGTGAGATATATATACAGAGATCAAAATTATGGAATGATTTTTAAATGAATTAAAATGTTCTCATGAAAAAAGAGATTGAGAGAACTCAAAAATAAAGCCACAGAACTTTGAGAAGTATGAATAACAAATTAAAAGAATTAATTTTGTTCTAAAGACTAAACTTCAGGGAACTGGAGAAAAATCACATGAAATCAGTGAATTCATAAAGGATGGAAAAAAGAAAAGCAATGGTATATTAAAATTAAAGAGGAATGAAAGCAAATGAAGAGATTTAAATGATAGGAACATTGAATGCTAATAAAGCATATTTACTATAAAGGTACTAAGAAACTAAGTAAATAACTGAGTGGGAAGGAAACAAATAAAAAAACTGTAACTCAAGTTTCCTGATTCCTTGATGTGATATTTCCTGTATCTAAGATACGAAATGGCTTTTCACAATACTGAAAAAAGACCAACAAATCCTATTTTGATTTAATTTATTTAAATACAAGAATTACTTAAAAACAAAATGTATGGAAAATCTTTACCAAGAGTTTCAAAAAATTTTCTATCCAAACTAGATAGCAAATGAACTAGGCAGAATAAATGCTGAAGACAGGTACCGAGATTTCATTGTGAAATAATACATTTTCAGTCCCAGACCTGTGTGAAAAGAACAGGGGATTTATGAAGAAAAGGAAGTATCTTATTATAAAATACTTTATAACAGATCATCCCATTAGAAAATAAAGTAAAATACTTGACATGTATAGATAAAGAATGTTTGAACCTAGAATTTTATATGCTGAAAAACTAGTTCTCTTATCATTGAGAAGTAAATGGATCATTTATTTCTATCAACAAAAGATAAACAAAATATTATTTCTTTAATAAATTCAGAAATGTGCTAGAAAATGAGCTTCATACAACCAAAACAACTGAGGACTAAGAACTGATCATTTTTGAGGAATCTGTGGTCAAACTCATGACCTTGTGCTTGCAAGACAGGTGGCAACACCACTGAACCATGTCCAGGGCCAGAAAACTAAGGACTGTTGATGTCTTCAAAATATCATTATTTGTAGACAAGACAAAGAGGATATATACTGCATTCTGTGATGTATAGTTTTAATGCTTTACACCCATTATCATTGAAAATAATACGGAAGAAATAAAGAATATAATTTTAAATTAAATATAAACATATTCATACACTAATAGTGTGTTTAATATGCTCCATATGCCTTTGAATTCATGCACTGAATTCTTTTTCCCAGCAGAGGACCATGTGTGTGATTCCGTTACATTATGGCACCGTAAGACAAAAATGGAGTTAAATATCCTGTCTTCCAGAGACACTGCGGCTAGTGAAATGTAGACTGCAGTGTGTTACTGTTACTCACACGAGTATAGTCTGAAGTTTGTTATAAACAAACTTATTGTTCTGTAAATCTGTGAGACGTATAACACAATTATACACAGTGTATAGTAAGGGATGGTAAGTAATGATAATAAGTACACATGTTATAGTGTTAGGTATTTATTATATTCTTTTTATTCCTATGCCAAGTTTTTTTTTTTTTTTTTTTTGAGACAGGGTCTTGCTTTGTAGTTCAAGCTGGCCCTGAGCTCAGCCTCAAACTCACATCAGAGCAATTCTCCTGCTTCTGCCCCCCGAGTGCTGGAATCACAGGCGTGAACCACCATGCCCGGCACTGTAGTATGTGGTATTGATTGCTGCTGGGCGTGAGTCTCCACACCCAGTATGGTATGTGGTTACTGGGGATCGAACCCAGGCCCTTGTGCTTGCAAGACAGGCACCAGAAACACTGAGCTAAATCCCCAGCCCATACTATGCCAGTTTTCTGTTTTCTGTTTGTTTTGGTACCAAGAATTGGATTCAGCACCTCATAGTAGCCAGGCAGGCATGACACCTCTAAGCTATATACCCATCTCTTTTTGTTTTAGGCTATAGTTCCTCTTATAAATAAGATTATACAAAATTCATAAATCAATATCCTATATTATGCTCACAGCAATCTTATATAACTTCTATTGACTTTGTCTTTAGATTGTATCTTCTTCTTTCATTCTTGATTGCATCCTGTCTCACTTTTTTAATTATGGCCCTGTATTAATTACTTTCCCTAGTGTAGATGAAATATCCAGAACCCACAATTTAAAGATGAATTTATTTGGCTCACAGTTTTCCAGGGAAAAGTCTGAAGCAGAAAGAGCATAACAGAAAAGAATGGTAAAGATAGGCTTCTTACCCCACAACAGCCAGAAAGCAGAGAGTGGGGAAATAGAGAAAGAGAGAGAGAGAGAGACAGAAAGGGGAAAGAGGCAGAGATAGAGAGATGGAGAAAGAGAGATGGAGAGAAAGACAGAGAGAAAGAGAGAGAGAGAGAGAGAGAGTGTTATTTGAGCACCATGAAGAAAATGCTATTAATAATGGAAAATGGTATTTTTATTATATGACATCATAATATGTACGTGTGCAAAACACCATTTTGTCATGAATAGTAGGAGCTAGTGAGTTTGAAGACTTTGTTAGATTATGACTGTAAGGAAATCAGGAAAAAAAAGACAAATCCTTATTTAAGATAGATGTATACCGAGAACATATGATATGAGTTGCTTCTATCTGAAGAAAATACTAAAAAATGTTTAGTGAAGACTTTTAAATAATAAAAATCTGACACTGGCATTTCTAAGGATCTTTCTTTCATCTTACAATATCATGAGCATACTTCAAGATGTTATCTTTTGGTTTGGCTATTGAAGAAATCTCTATGAAATTCTCTGATGTAATAGATACAGCATCTAAAACCATCAAGAATTCAAAGCAGTCATGCAAAGACAAAATAAACATTTCATAAATGTACAACAAAGTGTTTACCAAGCACTTCTATGGTTGGAATCATTAGACTGAAAACTCTGAAAAATCAGCATCGGAGGTATTTTACTCTATAAAAATTTGTGTTTGATATTCAGATTGAAAAATCCTTAGTTCATATATTCCTGGGCCAATTAAAGTTTATTTTTGTTTCATTTCTTTTCTTGTTTTGTTTTGTCTTGTTTTTGAGACAGGGTCTTGCAGTGTAGATGAGGCTAACATTGAGCTAACTCTAAAGCTCAGGCCAACCTAGAATCATATAGATCCTCCTGCCTCAGCTTTCTCAAAGCTGGGAATAAAGTGTGCACCATGATTCTCAACCCCTCAAGTATTCTGTATTTAAATCATAAACAAAACTAGTCCACCAGCATGGATACATCTTGTGACAAAAGATAATTGTTCCCTTCTATACTCACTGGTCAATATGGATCTTAAGACAGCATAAGATTCACACCTTAACATTATAGAATTCTGTCCTCCACTCTTGAAGGAACCAACATAAATATGCTATTCTTGGAACCTGTGACATGGTCAGGAGAGTAGAAATGCTGCATAGATACTGTGCAAAATATTCTCTCTATAGCTATTAGAACTAGCTCTCAGCCAGTTTATGCTGCTAGGATGTTTCATGGGTTGACTTATCCTTGAACATGAACTTCTCTATAATCTGTGGTGATAGCATTTAAAAAATTATCTGGTATTATTCTGATTCTTAATATTATCGTTAAGGCATTCAAATGGACTCGAGTTCATTCTCCATGAAATTTGGAATAGACCATACTTTTCTGGTATTATGTTCATAAGTAAGAAGTTTCAATACTAAATACACATGTTAGCTGCAAAAATCACTTAAAGTAAATATTAACTTATTTTTCTAATTCTTACATTAAAAAGAGGAGCAAATAAGAGTAAAAGAGAAGAAGTAGAGTGAAGAGGAAGTGAAGCATCTACTGAATGATTCTGATTGGAATCTTAGGGTCATTTAAACCTTGAATAAAACTAATACTGAGATCTTTTCTAAAGATGAGTTGACTTAAGGAATTACATTTTTACTTTAAATTGAAAAGACTTGCAAACAACTGATTAAAACAATACAAGACGGTTTTTCCTTCTGAGAACCATGTGCAGGATTTGAAGCCAGTTGTCTTTGCCACATACTATTTTTGTACTTTGACGAATGTTGTTAAAATGCTATTTTTCACTCTACCCTTAGATAACCATAATATCATTCATTAAACTTCAGTTTAACTCTGATAATGTATTTAGTAAGACATGCTTCAAAGAGGTCTGATGTGTAACATATACCCTTTTGTATTCTTGGAGAAGGGTATACTTGAAATATCTTGAAAAGGAGTTCTGAATCAAGTCTAGAGTGGATGAAAGCTCACTAGTGAGCACTGTCTAATATCCTTTTCTAGAGCTTCCCTGGTAACAGTCTATACCACATCATTAATAGAACACATATGAGATACAACTACAGAGAAGTGACATAGTTGTATTACTTAGAATCCTGGTTTATAAGGCAGTATTTGATTTGTCTCCGAATAACATCCTCGACATAAATTATCATGGTACATCTTTAAAGGACAATTTCCATGATGCTTGTGCTAGTGAACTGATAGTGTCAACTTGAGTAAGAAATACACAATCATTGGATCAGCATAATTCTGAGTGTGACTGAGGGGCTTACTGAAGAAAGAACCACTCAAAGCAAGACTGACAACAAATACATTTGCTTCCTGACTGTAATAAAAGGGAAATGAAGAAGGAAGTCTTGCCTCTGTTTTCCTCAGAGGAGCCTCAGTCTTCACCATCACCTTGGATGATGTCTCTTGCCTTCTATCTCAGACCCTTTAGCCTCAAGAAGAGGTGCTCAGCCTGCTGGTACAGACATACAGGGTGCTCCAGTGAACTCCAGGCCAGGGAATGGATTTTTCCAATCACCCATGGACAGGAAGCTCTTCTGCACTTTTCTGCACCTGACTCTTGAGTGGCCGTTGCAAGGCCATCTTGTAAAGTTTTCCAGTAAGTCTTTTTCTCTAGTAAGCACTAACAGAATGCCTCTTATGATTCTTGCCATAGATGGTCCAATGGTGTGAGTTAAAACTGTACATGATGGCTCTGAAGTACATAATGTTAGAGATGCTTGGAAATATTTCACTCAAAAGTGGTAATGTCAATGTCTTATGCATTATTTATCCCATCTGAGGTTTGTAGGATCATGCTCATCAATAACCATTGTCAGAATCACCATGCTTTGACTTCTTGAACAGTGGTTTAATTCACAATGGTTTGATGCCCAGTTTTTTGTTTTATTTTTATCTTTTTTGTTAAGTTTTGGAACATAGAATGCCATACTATTGCTCTTTGTTTCATTCTGGAAAGCTTTTATTCTAATCATTTTCCAAAAATACAAACAGTATTCAAGCACTCCTAACCTTTATTATAGATCAAAAGAGCACTTAAATAAAATAACTTTGTTAAAATTTTACTCTTATTTCTTACCTAAGAAATTTTCAGAAGCTTCAATTTTCTACTTCAGTGAGAAAACTCCAAATCCCTAAACATTATATAAGCATGTTCTTACAGACACTTCCTGAGGCCTCCAGCATGATTAAATGTGAAGTATATTTCAAAATCAAATTTAGAGAAAGTATTTTGTACATATATAAATTTGAAACACACTCTACATTGATTAGTGAACATATCAAAACTTATTTTTCTTTTTCCTCCTTTGTCCCTGCAATTTTGACACCCCAAAAACTGAAGTTGACTAATTATTTTAAAATCATTTGAATGTAGTACAGTTTGTATTTGTGTGTGTACACTTACATATGTGTGCATATGTACATGTGTATTTACACACACAAATACATACAAATATATAAATTTATGTGCATTACAGTAACATTCATTATAATACAGTATATTTTCTTTGCTTGGAAATCAAGGGAAACTAAATTAAAAGGCAATAATCATATGAGAAAATGCATAGTGATGTAATTTTTTATAACAATAATTTTTTGTTATTGGCTAAAACACTACCTTTCATTGGAGAGATTTTTGGAATTTGAGGGAGAAAATATCTACTGTGACACCTTTTGTGAGAGCAGAGTAGGTAAATGCAATGTCTCTCTTGAAAAAATTACTTCAATTTAACCATTTTCAGGCCAGCTGCTATGACTTTTTTAGGTTTGTTGGTTCAGATTGGTTCAACTTGTTAGCTGATTGGAGATGTTTGCATTGCCTGTCCACTTGAGAATCATAAAATGATTCTAATGCATTATTGCTAAAATCAACCAACAAACCAACCGACAAACAAAAAAAACCCAAATAAGCCTTTGTGTTACCAGACATTGTTCTTGTATTTGGAGACCTTGGCTTACTGGTAAGATTCACTGTCTACTACATCATGTGCATGTGAGGTGAGACTTTTTTAGTTTGGTATATTTTGTATCACAGGCTTGCCCCTCCACTGAATGCAGGGGTGGCGGTGGGGGACTTTAGGAGACACCTAGTCAAAAGCAGTAAGAGATGCACCTTGGAAGGACAGATTTTGTCCCTGACCCCTTCCTCTTTCTCACTCTTTACTAGCTGCTTTCTTTGACTAGGACCTTCTGCTGTGATGTTTCTGCTGCTCTACAGGACTAAAAACAAGGAAGCCAGCTGATGATAGTTTGAAATCTCTGAGAATGTGACACAAAGTTAACCTTTTCTCTTTAAATTGCTATTACTGGATGAATTCTCTGTATGATAGGAAGCTTGGGAACACATGATTGATTTTAAAATGTAGAAGCATAGATTCCTCTAATTTGCTGGCTTCAGTAAGACTCACATTAAGATTTTTTTTTGTGCCAATTACAGTTCAGATACAATTAAAACTATAAGTTGGAGTAATAATTTATTTTCTAGAAAGTTTGATATTTTAAAACTTTTATTAAATTTATCAAATTAAGCAAATACACATCTAAATTCATCAAGCTCTGAGATATGTATAAATCCAACAAAGCATCTGTCACCGTGGGACTGATCTCACACCCATGCAGCTTAAGGTCACTCAGTTTTGATAGCTTACAGCAGAGATTGATAACCCTTAATCTTCCTTAAGCTTCTTTATTGCAGACCATCGAGATTTAATTTTTTCAATCTTACTACTTGATAGATAAATGGCTTAGGAATTCCTTGCTTTTCTAACTTTTTTAATTAATCTGAATGTCATTTGAGAGGACAGGGAATAGGCAAGTTTGGAAAAAGAAAAAGTATTGCAAGCTAAGTGTTACAAATATGTTTTTTATCAATGTCAACTCCCAGATAATGCCATCTGTGCTAATGCTAAACCTCTCACTATAGTGCTTTAAGTTGTCTTTTGCTTTGATTTATCAGACAGCTGACCCTGGCCTAACCCTGTCAGCTTTAGTTCAGAGGAATTCACACAAAAGATAGGCGTCTGATCTGACAAATTGATTATTTGCAAGGAAGTTTAACGGGAAAAGGATCGTTCTAACAAGTGAGAAAGCCTTTTTATTCCCAGTTTAAAGCTTTGGTATGTTGGCAGAATTTATAAACTACCCAACAGAAAAAGGAAACATTACAAGTAATTTGGAAAGCTAAACAGAGAGGAAAGCACAGCTTTGTATTTAGCGTTAGGTCTGACATTATCAGCAAGTATATTTTATTTAAAAGCTTTAAGTGGAGGCTAATTGAAAATGATCACCCTAATTATAAAACAAATGTTAAAATTCTCTTAGTGTTTCCTGGCTGAATTTAACTGGAGCATAAAAGTTATGCGTGAGAAAAATAAATAGCAATCTATAAAAGGTCTAGTAATTGGATTAACAAAGTTGAAATAATATTCTTTCTGTGATAAAGGTGTTGATTAACTCCTATTCATAACACATTGCTTCTTCTCACATAAATTTGCCATTGCAAATTAACACCTAAGTACGTATTTATATAAAATGTGCATGTCTTTATGGTTGTATTTCCTTTCAGTTTTAAAACAGAGAGACATATTTTGATTTATTTTTGTAAAAAGGTAAGTTACTAAGAGCTAGTATAAAATATAAATTATCTATACGTTAAAACATTTGACTGTTTTAATTTATATCACTTTATAAAATAAGTTATTTTTGCCTTTTCCCTTGACATTTCCCTCTTGTTTCCTCGCTATTCTCGCCTTCTTATTGTTCCTTTTAATTCTTTTTGTACTCCTCCATGAAAGTTCCATGTTAAATGAGCACTAGTCTCTATGCTCCTTTTGAGGGGGTTACTCAAGTTGACCTGTCTTCCATGATATATTCAAAAACCAGATCAGTATCAATAATTGAGAAAATAATTTCATCTTTTGATTGAATAGCTGTCACACTGACTCAACACTGAACAAGAACAGAATCTTGTTCTCATTTTTTTTTTTTTCACTAGAATGGGCATATGGACCATGTAGTAGGGAAAGCCGTCCTAATACCACATAGTGAGACATGATCCAAAGCAGTAAAATGCAAAGGGTGAGTCCAGCTATGCAGCAACAAGGGCTGCAGGGAGGCAATATTTAATTATTGATTTTTGGTCCAGTTGATCTATTTGTGACAGTGGGCATGGAGGTCCCCTACTAGTATTATATTAGTGCTTATCTGGCTTTTCATGTCTAATAATATTGGTTTTATATAACGGGGTGCACTAAAATTTGGTGCATATATATTTATTAATGTCACCTCTATCGCTTGGGTTGTTCCTTATAGGAGGATGTAGTATTCTTTGTCTCTCTTAATCAATTTTGGCTTGAAATCTATTCTGTCTGCAAATAAGCCACTCCTGATTTTTTGCAGTTTCCTGTAGCATGAAGAATTGTTTTCCATCTTTTTACTTTCAGTCTATAGATTTCTTTCTGAATTAAGTGTGTTTCTTATATACATCATATTGTAGCATCTTGTTTCTTGATCCATTCTGTCAGTCTTTTAATTGGAGCATTGAGGCCACTGAAATTAATGGTTGACTGATATGTATTGATTTAGCTCTGTCATGATGTTTTCCTGATTCTGGTTCTTTTATTCTTTGCTTTTGCCTTTCCATTCAGTTTCTTGCCTCGTGCAATGAGTTCACTCTGCTGGATTTCATGGGATTGTGACATTCATTGTCTTTTTCTAAAATGTTCTATAGAACTTTTTGGAGTGCAAGTTTTGAAATCCTAAAGTTTCTCAGGTGTTCTTTGTCATGGAAGTATCTTATTTCCCAGTTGATTTTAAAATATAGTTTTGCAGTATACATCAGTTTAGGTCGAAGTTGTTTTCTTTTAAGACTAGAAATACTTCACTCCAGACTCTCCTTAACTTCAATGTATATGTTAAAAAGTCTGCTGTAATTCTAATGGTCTTTCTCATTACCTCTGAGAACAGTTTTATCTTTTCTTTTTTTGGTATCTAGGATCTCACTCAGGCCCTTGTGCTTCCAAGGCAAGCAAAGTACTTTTCTGGCACAAGGTATATATATATACCTTCTTTTTCTTTGTATCATCTAGGAGGCGCTGGATTGATTTCTTGTGGCCTCCTGCTATTTTGCATGAATTATTCCTTTCCTTTCACTTGCTGCAATCCTATCTTCTATGTCTGATATTCGGTCTTCACATTCATTCATCCTATTTTGGAAACTTTTATTGAACTTTTTAGTCTCCTGGAAATCTGCTTGAAGCTGTCTAACAGTTTCTATTACTTTTGTAAGTGGAGATTCTGTCATGCTCCTGATCTCTTCTTTAGTGTTATTAATTGTATCTTTCACTACAGACAGTATCTCTGATTTTTCTTAGAAATTATTTCTGATTTCCTTTTACTAGATCCTCTTTTGTTATCAGCTCAGAAGGTCCTGGTGACTGAGCTTCAATTTGCAGTTTCCTTTTTCCCTGAATTCCCCTTTGGTGATGATCTTTGTATCTGAGGTTTTAAAATTTTTCCCATTTCTGTTTCTTTGTCATTGCTGATGTTTTTTGTTTAATTCTTGGCCTGCTATCTGGGCAAAGTTTATTGTGAATCTCTTTGAATCTTTAAGAGATGGCTACTTCCTGTGTTGTCTTCTTTGGGTCTGTAATGACCCTTCTACAATCTCAGTTCTGGTACACCATGAAAGGTACTTATACAGAATAATCAGATTATCTTTCTTAAAATGATACAATCAGCATCACCAACAATATCCAACTCAGTAAGAGAATGACAAACTGTGGCGATCACTATTCTGAAACCTTTGACCTTATGAATTAGATCTGTGTTTATATGCCAAAATTTAGAACTAACCACAAATATAAATACACAATATTTTACAATATAAAGCCCTTAAAATATATCAGCATCACCTTTTTGGAATAAAGGGTCACCAGAGAGTTAGGGGCAGTAAAGAGATAGTAACAAAAGGAGAGATTAGATATAGGGTTAGAAGACATATAAAGGTCATACAAATCCTAGGAAGGTGACTAGAGCCAGAGGACGAAAGAAACAGAAGGGACAGATTCAAAACAGAACAGACTAACAGCAGCAGCACAATTAGAAACTGTATTCTCTCTCCTAAAACAGTGTCGAAGAAAGAGAAAGTAGGGAGGACCGAAACACACAAACTTTAAGGAACTGACACTTACCAGAGGAAAAGAGAGGATGAAGGAACAAAGGAAGAATAAGGTTACTCAGCAGCAACAAGCAAGTAGGACTATTTTTGCTGTCCTGTAAAACCAAGAACAGTTGAGAGAAGAAAAAAAGCAAAATGGGAAAGACTCGGCAACAAGAAAGTAGATAAATGAAGAATAAAATAGAGGGCAGAAAATAGAAAAATAAATAAAATTGAAAAAAGGGGAAATTTAAAAAGAAAAAAAAACAACAATAGCTACAAAAGAAAATAATATCCAAAGGCCCTTCAAGGTGTGGACCTACTGTCTCTGATACATAATATGGGTAGCAGCATAGATCGGAGTTAACTACTCATAGGCAGAGAGTCATAGTCCCGTGAGGATTAGTCTGGTCGACTGAGATCAGCTCAGTGAATTCATACAGGGTTGAGCGTATCATCATCCTTCCCCTGAATTGAATCCAAGGTCTTACAGAGGGAACTGACCCCACAAACTCAGTGATGGTGGTAGTACCTACATTTTCTTCACTTTACCAGCAAGCACTTTTTCAGTATGGAGGACAGGGAACTGGAATGTAGTGATGTGATCACCTGCGTGGTGATCCTGTGACTGGTGCTCTTGTCATGGCATACTCAGAACTTGATCTCTTGTTGATGCACCCTGGCCACTAGTGTGTGGATGCTCACTTCCTTAGAGAAGACAGGGGAGCTTCCTTTCTTGACCTGCAATGATCCTCTGTCCTCTGTCCCATTTGGAACCAATTTATACATGTTTCAAACAGCAGCTGCTGTTGTCCTGTGTAAGTGCTGCTGTGTTCCACTAGCTCATTTCTCTGTGGGGTCTTTAGACCATCAGAAGTTGCCCCTCATCTGCAGGTACAGCAACCCCACTCCAACTGAGACTGTGGCTCAGGAAAAGAGCTCTATCCTTTTAATTAAAGTTTCTTTTTTTCCCCCCTCACTCTTCTTTTCTTGCCTTAGGTCCTTCTTGGGTCTTGGAAACCTACTTTTTTTCCTTGAGCTGCTGTACTCTTGTTTGGGAATGGTAAATTTCAAAAATGTTTTTATTTGCTACCCACCACTCCATAATCTTCCTGGAAGTCTCCCTACTAAAGTCTTACAGCTATCCCACTGCCCTGCTCTGGTTGACATGTCCTTTTATATGTATAGCCTTCTTAGTTTTCTGCTTTTATTCTAACATAGTACACTGGTATTCCTGAAAATCTTACTAGCTTCATGAAGGTTTTCTATCAAATTATTCATAGTAGTTTTGTGTTTTCTACAGATGTTTTATTCAGATGTTATTTGATAAGGGAGAAGAAGAGTATATATGTACAGATAGTATTGCAGTATTTTTTTTTTTTTTTTTAGGTTTTTTGAGACAGGGTCTCGCTTTGTGGTTCAGGCTGGCCCTGAGCTCAGCCTCCAACTCACATCACAATCCTCCTGCCTCTGCCTCCCGTGTGCTGGGATGACAGGCGTGAGCCACCACGCCCGGCACTGTGGTATGTGGTACTGGTTGCTGCTGGGCATGGGTCTCCACACCCAGTATTGTTATGTGGTTACCGGGGATCAAACCCGGGCCCTTGTGCTTGCAAGACAGGCGCCGGAACCACTGAGCTAACTCCCCGGCCCGAGCAGTATTTTTTTAACTGCTGAGATTAAATAACACTGAATGTAAACTTAAAAATATAAAGGTTTAAATGAGTCATTCTGAATCCTTGTATTACAGTCTATTCCTTTTCAGCTTTAAAAAAAATCTCTAAAAAAAGATTATTCATTCATAGTTTTGAAGTATGAAACGTTCATGTTGTGGTGTCTGCCTCTGATAAGAGCTTCCTTGCTTGTGGAAATCTTTTGCAGTGACCCAACTTCATAAGGTCATGGTTTCAGACAAGTGAACTAACTTGATTGCTTTTCCTTTTGCTTCTAAGACCAGTAATAAAATTACATGGCTGCACCCACATTAGTTTCTCTAATGATGACTGCCTTCCATAGGCCTTATGTCCAAATAACAGTGACATACTGTTACTGTTAGTGGGGGTTATTTAATATGAGTTTTAGAGAGAACACCTCGCCCTTTTGGTGGTCCTTGGGTTAGGTATCTTTGATGATGTTGGAGGCACTTTCGAAGGGTAAATATGGGTGTGTTACTGAGGACAAAACATAACCCTTTCAATGACTATTTTCTTTCAATATGAGTTTCATAAACAAATAAGTCAAGAAAGATACTTGACCGCATTATCTAGCATAGTCCTTTTATTTATTTATTTATTTATTTTTAGGTTTTTTGAGACAGGTTATCACTTTGTAGTTCAGGATAGCTCTGAGCTCAGCCTCAAATTCACATCACAGTAATCCTCCTGCCTCTTCCTCCTGAGTGCTGGGATTACAGGCATGAGCCACCATGCCCGGCACTGTGGTATGTGGTACTGATTACTGCTGGGAGTGAGTCTCCACGCCCAGTATGGTATGTGGTTACCGGGGATGACCCCGGGTCCCTGCGCTTGCAAGACTGGCGCCAAAATCACTGAGCTAACTTCCCGACCCTAGCAAGTCCTTTTATGAATTTTTAGAATAGGAAATAATCATTGCACAAAATTACTGATCCACTTCAAGTCAGATACAAGAATCTAGGTGCTGGGGATAAAACTTCATGGTAGAATGCTTACCTAACAATATATAAGCCTTTAGTTCAACACCAGAAATCATAAAAAAGAAGAAAATTTTAATAAATGAATTCTAGTTGGCTGGATGTGTTGTTACAGGCAATCCCATTGTTCAGAAGGCTGAGGCAGGAAGATTGCTGTGAATTCAAGACCAGCTTGGGCACACAGTAAGAGAAATGTTCCACATTGTAAAAAATTTATTAAACTTCTTGAAAATAAATTAAATTTTACTATCTTTTAAAACATTTCATGTTTGCATTTTTTAATTTTTAGTTTTCTGATTTTCTGTAGTGACCAACCATGTTGAACCGTTCAATTCTTCTGGTTTTCACCCATGTGATTTCTAGGACATTTTACATATTTGCAGCCCTACATGCAAGAATTTTTACTTTAATCCTACTTGCTGGCCTCCTGTAGTGTGAATGTGCACATGGTCTTGTTTTCAGAGATTCTGCCAGATCTTAAATCAAGAAAACACAAAGTACAGGATCACTTTGTTTGCTTTTCAGTTGAAATGACTTCACCTTAGTAAAGAATTAGAAGTCATCATTCCTGAACATTTAAAAAGGTTGCTGCATGCAATAATTTCATGCAGGTTTAATATTTGCCTTTACTGCTACTAATGGGAAAAAATGTATATAGAGAAATATCATTCATTTCTGTGTTTCCTGGTTGTCATTCAGAAATACAGAAGAATATATTCTGTTCCTTAATAGTTTTTAGCATGGTGCTGTTATGTGCATGCATTTGTGTCTTATATCTAAAATCAGTTTATTTCATGTAATATCACTAGTTTCCCACTGCACTGTATGAAAAAATACAAGTAGCTTTGCTATTTAGAGTTTTGCCCATGAAATGTTTCCTAACAAGCATTGCCATGTCAAATATAAGTGGATTGGCTTTAGAAGATTAGTCAAACTGCTTTACTATTTACCTGTGAAAATTGAGGTCTTGGGTTCACATAACTAAATTAATTTCCTTGCCAAGCATTTTTATGAGTTGCTAAGTCATAACTAAATAGGCCTTTGCAGAATCAAGAGAGTACTTTTTTGAATTACACTGTATATTTCCTGAAATTCCAATTATTCCTTTGAAGGTCATACATATATATTAAAAATAATACAATGTTATAGATTTCTGACTTTTTACTATCATTATTTATGAGTTTAAAATATTTTTAACATGTCCTGCATTTTTAGTAATAATAATGTAATAGTGAGAAGTGAATGCAATTATTGATTTTAATTAATTGGAAACATTAAATTGGTGTTTTTATCTTTAATAATATTCAGTAATTCATGGCAGCTAAATCTTTTAAGTCCTATATGTCAATTAACAAATGAATGAATAAAATTATTTTATTTCCATATAATAATATTTTACCATAAAGAAGGAGAAATTTAAAACCTTTACAGGAAAATAAATGTACCTTGGCACCATAATTTTAAGTGAAATAAATTGAACACTTTAAATCTCATATACTTTCACTTATCTTAGGAAGCAATTTATAAACAAGAAGTGAAATGAAAGCTGGATCATAGAGAGAAAAGAGATACATCTTTCCCAAATTAAAAAAAAAAAAAGATGAAGAGCTAGAAGGATGAGAGAAGAAATCAAAGGCGGGAGTAGCATCAGTTGAGGAGTGTTGCATTCATGTACCAACTCCACATAGATGATATAAACATTATGTATTACAAACATAAAGTAATAGAAATGCAGATAAAAGAACACTTTTGACAGTGGAGCTTTCGAGGAACATCAGCTAAAAGTGAAGTAAACTAGCAAATGAAAAACACATATAAGGTAAACCATTTTTTAACACGTTTTGCTGTCTATAACATGATAAATTCAAACTACTTAATGCATATTGTTCTAAATTATACTAGGTAAATAAAGGGAAATACAGGCAGTGCCAGATAGCACGTGATCTCTGATTATTTACTGAATTATCCAAGGCCTAACATTGGGAGTTGTGCTTGAGAGCTATGATTAGGGTAAATTTGTACATTCTACCATCTTCATGTAAACATAGACTGATGTAAATTATTAATTTTATATTTTATTTTATTTTGAGGGTTTAACTGTTTGTTATGATTATTTTGGATATAGTTTCTTGCTATACAGTTCGGGCTGGCATTAAACTCACTATGTAGCCCAAGCAGGACTCAATTTTGTAGTGACAGCCCTGCCTCAGTCTCTCAAATGCTGACAGTGCCATAAGACTTGGTAATTTATTTGAGAGATCCTGATTTTTAAAAACAAATCTTAGGAAATGGACTTGATGGTATTGAGTTTTTGATGTTTTCTCATCAACTGTTTCTTCTAAAATATGAATCTCTTCTAACTTTAAAAATCTTCAGAAATTACAAAATAAGAATTATGCTCTATTCTCCTAGATGAATATAGATGCATATTTGAAGAAATTTCTTTTTAATAAGAAATGCACAAGGACAGGACTTATTACAAATGATGTGATATTCTAGTCCAATGAAATATTCAACACTGCAAATCTGACTCATTTCATTTTACATTGTGGTCTCAAGATCCACCTATTTTCATACTTCACACAAGTTGCTTTTTGGTGACCAGCAGTATTAATTTTTTTGTCACCACAATTCAAGGAGAAGCATGAAGACTTACCCTCTAAGAAAAACCAGTTATTTGATGAGTCATCGCGGGACTAGCTCCCTGGGGCGTGGCAACACTCAAATACATGATCACAGTAGTGTCTTGGAAATGAAATAAAAGGGAAAGGAATCATAGTTAAAAGCATACACAATGTTGTCAAGCTAACTCCTTTGAGTTCTTCAGTATAAGAGTATAATTTGCTGACATAATAACATGGATGGAAGGACATCTAGCTCTTTAAGATGATATCGATAAGAATAGAACTGGCAACACAGAAACAGCACTAACAGCATCGTTCTGACCTTCCTGCAGTTACACAGAGTCCCCTACTTCCCTATGAATACTCACATAAGCGAGTTTTAATGTTGTGTTTTAGTTATTCCGTTTTAAGTATTTATTACATAAGTATTTATTGAAGGTATAAATTGTGATATTTTTTGTACATAATATGATGACTGAGATATAAAAGACCATGAGCCATAAAATCTCACAGACAAAGCAAACATTAATAAGTGTAAACTTTGGACATGATGGATATGAACATTATTTTCATTTGATTATTGCTCATTGTATACATGTGTTGAAATATCACATTATATCTATAAATTTACAATTATTATGGATCAAATAAAATTCAATTTCATGTATAATTTTAAAATAAAGTTAATGGAAGAAGTTAGCATTTATTATCTGTGCAACGAAAGGGACCAGTTTCAGTGCCAAGGTTATCAGGACTCCTTCTGTGAAATAGTGAGAAATAATATATCAGTAGCAGTAGACTGAGAAATATGTGAGCAAGACAGAGGACCATTTTCACTGCACTCTTGTAAAGAATAAACAAATAGTAGATGTCTATAATAAAGAGGAAATGCCATATGTATGAAAATAATAAATAACTAAATTAATAATGAAGCAAAAAGTATAAAACAGTAGAAGAAATCCTTTAGAGTTCAATGCTAACCTGAAGAAAGAGTATTTGGTGTTACTAGTCATAAAAGCAGTGTGATATCCTTGATAGAACAGATATGGTTACACTTGTATTAGTCATAGTTATCATTCAACAGTGTGGAGAATAGATTAGAGTCAGTAAGCAAGGAATATCTGTACAGAAAAAAAAAAGTTCATGAAAGCATATCATGTTTTAAACAAAATATTTTGTAGCTTTTTCTTCCCTACTTGTAATGCTTTATTGCATGCTATTTATTATAATTCATGGAAAAGTATAAATATCAGAAGTTTGCCACCTTTAAATTATACAACATAAAATTTTTGTTAGTAATCTCCATTTAATCTTTTTCAAAACATGAACTTTTATGACTGAAACTCAAAGAAAAGTCAGTTTGTCAATTAGGTTTGATTTTGCCCTAATTTCAAGGACATGATTAATCCATTAGCCATCACTCATGCAGAGCAATCAATAGACAAAAAGCAGAGAAATTGTCAAACAGATTTACTTTCCAAATTCTATGCCATTCTTAATGTCACAGTTATTTTCTCAAAGATACTTTGACATTTTGACAAACTTGTGGGATGATCTCTATTTCTTTTGCAAACAAAATTCATTTTCCACTGTAATAATTGATCATTTCCTCTCAACACTGATCCACACTGGTTAAATAAATTCAGCTATTTCACTCAGTGTTACAGACTCTAACATTTTTCTTTAAATTTCTTCTTTACATCTCTGTGTTGCAAAAGTAGAACATGTGTAATTTTCTTAATGTTGATATCATAATAAAGTCATTTAGATTTTTGATCTATAGATGATTTTAGTATTCTTTAGGTTTTTTTAACAATTATTTGCTTGTTGATTATAATTACATACTTCAAAGATGTTACATTAAGATGCAGACAGACAAGATGCTGTCTTAAAAGAAAAGATAAATGTGATGTGTTATATTTCTGCTGGGCTTTCATATTCATGTGGACCTTCTTATATCCAAAATTTTATATAACTTCTTGCATTTAAATCTTATCACTACAGAGAAAAAGTCATAATTGCATTTCTGAAAAGCTTCTTAATTTGAAGTTACCTTATTATACATTTAAATATCACAATTAAAATTTTAAGTATTCTCTAAAGAAATTAACATAAGGAAGCAAGACAATCATTATATATTTATAACTAAATATTCATGTATTTCACATGTGAATGGATTAAAAATGTTGTATTTATACAGAATAGAGTACTACTCTGCCTTGAAGAGGA
>PVIR01030887.1:0-19903 GCA_004026965.1 Petromus typicus | reverse complement strand
GCAGTGAGAATAATGAGTGTAAGTCAAAATCTTTCGTTCGGGTGTGAGACAGAGATGGTGGTGGAGAACAAATAACATCTTATATACTATTTAAAATACACTAAAAGCTCAGTGTCTGCTTCAAACTCTAATGTTGAAACTCTAAAGTCCATATGATGGAATTAAGAGATGGGAACTTACCAAACACTTAGAATCCCCAAAATAGGCTTCATTTCATTACAACAGGAACAAAGAACTGTCCTTCTTTTTCCTGCCATAGGAAAAAAATACAAAAATTCCCATTGCAAATAAGGCCACCACCCAACTTAAATGAGCTAGTACCTCGTATCCTGAACTCAGACTTGAAAGTCTCTAGAATGGAAAACATTGAATCTTCTGTGGATAAACCACCCATT
Source organism: Petromus typicus (assembly GCA_004026965.1). NCBI lineage: Eukaryota > Metazoa > Chordata > Mammalia > Rodentia > Petromuridae > Petromus > Petromus typicus. The sequence goes on along the minus strand of PVIR01030887.1, from coordinate 19,508 downwards.
TTAAGATACTATCACTCTTTAGCACCTAGAACTAATTAAAACAATAAGAGAATCAGAGAGCAAATCTGTTTCAAATGTGCTTTGTAAAAATCAATAACACAGCTACCATTTTTGATGATATATAAAATACATGAAAATCACGATGACACAACTCTAATTTTAATATAAACTCAGAAAACAATCTGTGATAGAAGTAATTTCTGGGGAGTTTTTAATATACAAGGCCTTTAAGTGATGACTTATGATTAAATCCTCCAAGAAAGGGTTTAGATACCATGAGAAATGAGTGTAAAGAAGTTAAGAAAATAAATGTGTCCAAACTGGCTGAAAATACTTGGGTAAATACCTACTGACTATATATATATATATATATACATATATATATATATACATATATATATACATATATATACACATGCATATATATATATATGTATGTGTATACATTATATATGTATACATTATATATATGTATATATATGTATGTATATATATGTATATGTATACATTTTTTAATAAACTTACATTAAAATATCTAAACGGGGAACAAATTGTTAATCATTTGAAATGTGGTGGAGACTGTACATAGTGACTATGTTAAAGTTATCGATTGTCATTAAGAGAACACTTTCATTACAATTATGTACGGGAACCTATGCCAGAATGAGATGAATGGATCTTTAATTCTAGCATTATGGCAAAATAGAAAACCTAAAAACTATCAATAGAAACACAAGAAATGCAACATAAACTATAACAAACTTCCATTTAAACTCATATTAGAACATTTCAGGTTGAGCCTGATGGAGTGGTATATAGTGAAGAAGCCCACACTCTAAAAATGCCTATAAAAATTCAGCAAAGTGTAACAGTTAACTACAAGAAGTTTCTGTGAAAAGATTAACAATGCAACACCTGAAGGCATAGATTATCAAGAAGAAATAAACATAGAAGATAAATTACATTTATCTATATTTTTTGACTGATAGTTCCCAAACACTATTGCAAAGAAAGACAGCATAAGCATAAAGAGATGTTTTGTTATATAAAGAGACAAAGCTCAAAGCTAGGAGCATAGAAGGTGTCTAAAGTTCTCATGACCAACTTCCAAGGGTTTTGCCATATATCAGGAGGTCACAGCCAGGGTGAGGGAAATTTTCACTGTTTAATGAGAGATGAGAGACATATTCATATGGCAATAGTAACAGAATCAAGGGAATAGAAATTATGTAGAAAGGAGAGCATCTCATTCTGAAAATCTACGGTTTTCCACTTTTTTTTGGAGACAGGATCTCGCTTTATAGTAAACCTCCTGCCTCTGCTTTCTGAGTGCTGAGATTACAAGCATGAGCCACTGCGCTGGGCACTGTCGAATGTGGTACTGATTGCTGGTGTGTGTCACCACGCTCAACATTGTTCTATGTGGTTACCAGGGATCAACCTAGGACCTTCTGCTGCAAGTTAGGGGTTGGAACCACTGAACTAAATACCTGGCCTTAGTTTTCCACATTTCTTACTGGGTCTTGCTTTCGTTCTTGTCAATAGATGTTTACTTTCATTGAAAATGATTAACTAGGAAGAGAGAAAATGGAAAAGAGACAGAGCTCCAGGCATTGCACTGAGATACACAATACTACTATAATCAGTCTATGTCTATGTTGAATCAAAGCAAGCACATGGTAATTGGATGAAAAAAATATCACATTCCAGACAATTTCTTGAAAACATATTGACTTCCAAAATACCTTAAAAGTTACTGTATTTAACTTTTAAAATTTAACTTTTACTGTATAAATTTTTTAATAAACTTACATTAAAATATCTAAAAGGGGAACAAATTGTTAATCATTTGAAATGTGGTGGAGACTGCACATAGTGACTATGTTAAAGTTATCAATTGTCATTTTAACTTTAAAAGAGATCTGTATTAAGGAAAAAGTTTAGACTGTTGGACTGTTCTTTTCCTTACTTATTTTTGGGGGGATTTGGGTTGTAAAACGAAGTTTTACTGTAGCCATTGTTGTTTTTAATAAACTCTGTAGCTTTGAGTTCTTTGTTTTGTTTTTCGTTTTGATACTGAAAATTGAACGAGGGTCCTTTCATTTGTGAGGCTGGTGCCGAAATCACTGAGGTAAATCCTGGGCTACCTAGATTGCTCTAATATTCATTCTATATTGACTTAATCTCTATTGTAACTCAAACATTAATAAATCAAGAAAGACTAAACTATAAAACAAGAAGAAAAATATGTGCTAAAACATAATGTAATTTACCATAATATTCATATGATAAGTGTATTTAAAATTGGGTTACAAAGGTGTAATTATTGGATAGGAGCCTACCTGGAATTGTGAGACAATCTCAACCTGTACTGAAGTTTTATTCAATAATTTGGTCCTAAGTTTAGTGTTATTAAATTACAACCTTTGGGACAAATCAGACCTAGGATCTGTTTCAGTAAACAGAAATTTATGTAATAAAATTACTTCATTTTTATAAATCCATTCTCCATGAGGAGATATGCAGTATGGCAACAACTATAACAGCCATATGATGGTCCACTTCACTGAAGATAGTTAGTTGATGCTTTTTCACAGAAAGGTCTGAGAACTGCCCTAGGTAATCTCAGGTTCAATGTCATTGGTAAATCAATTTTGCTTAGTGTGGCTATATTTGATTTTCTTTCTAATGACAATAATTGTTACTGCCTCTAGACAGAAGATTCCAATTATTTTAAGGTTTCATTATTAGGAATGGTTCATTTAATTAAGCTATAGTTGTTACTTCAAGTATTATTAATTAGTGAAGGTATATTGCTTTTATGGGATATAATTAATAGGCAGATAGGTTGCTGCTCTATAGCACAGTTATAATTTAAATGCTTGTGGCTTTATAGAATTTAAAGACAGGATGTGTTTATTATTAATTAAGTCTCAAATTATCTAGCTCAGGTGATATAGCCCTAGTTCAGTACATTATTTATAAGTCAATAATTTATTTTATGTATAAAGTTGGTTAGGCAAGAATTCATAGTAAAAAAGGTAAAATTTGCAGAAATGTACTGAAATGATGATAGAGGAACAAAATTTCTATATCTACAGTCATTTGTTCTTCATTATTTGCAAATCTCTTTGGAAAGACAAAGACTTTCCTTTGGAAGCAACAGAAATTATTTGAAGAAGACCCCTTTTCTCTTCTCTGAGAGAAGTTTTCTCATTCCATATGTACAGTAATTTCATACCTAGCCTTTGGAAATCTATACTGTATAGCTTTTAAAAATATGCCTCCAAAATTTTTTTTACATAAGGAAATTACAATGTATTATGTGTTTTCAAGGAAGAGAAAAAAAATATATATATGTATATGTATATATATGTATGTATTTTCCTGTATGGGATGCTTCTGAAAGTTTTGATTTCAAAATAATCCTTTTCAACACTCCAAGGTTCTGTTTGTTACCCACATGATGAATATTTTTTCTACATATTCTTAAAGGGTAAGGGTCATTTGTATGGGTAATTACTCACTTCAAAGGAGAGAAAAGGGTAGACTTCTGGAATTGCACCAAGTTCTTAAAATGTACATGTACAAGTTGAGAAATACTATGTAACAAAAGGATTCTGATAGTATCCTATAGTAAAACTGACCTCTGTGCTAAAACAAACAAAATAAAAAATGCATAAATTATACTTTTAAACCCTCAAATTTGTGTTTAAAATAAATATTATTTATTCAATAAATAAATACATGTAGAAAATTATTTGGGAAAATAGATGGTTAGGCCTTGCATATATTTATATTATTTTAATATAAAAATGCACGAGAACTAACACCTCACTCCAGTACCAATGTTTGGATAATTCCCCAAGTCCCATTAATTTTGATAATTCACAAAAGTATGTTTGTTGCTCAGAACATTCATAGTCAAGATTTATTATGGCAAAAGATGTAAAAAAAAGGGGGGATCATGGTCACAACTCGTTAATGGATAAAATTGCAAGGAGAGATTGAGAGAGACAGGAAGAAAAATACAGAAATGTATATACACTTCAGGAAAATAAAAATTTGTGGAAATAATTTAATACTGATTTTTTGAGACAACATAAGCTAGATGCAAGTTACCTTTAGCTTTTACAATTATAAGAGGTGTTAAAAGTGGTGGCTGTTATCTTCTAGACATTTAATACAGTGAACAGATCCTTGTTTACAATTTACAGATCCTTGTTTACTTGAATTTACAATTTCTTCCCTAAGGGTCGGAAGTGCAGTGGGCTTTCTGTGTTATACAGCATTGTCTGGGGTCTCCTTTATAGAAGTAACACCATCTGCTCAAAAAATATCATGCTACTTTTCTTTTTCTGCAGTGAGCATATATTTTCTTGGTAGAATCAGTGTCACAGATATGAATGATGCTGTGATTTGAGTTGCATATATTAGGCTTTGGAGCTTAAAAGCTGTTTAAAAGGATATTGTGAAAAAATATTGAAAGCATTATAGACATTACTCTTTTCATTTGGAAAGAATTTTATCAGAATTTTTTGAAATTTGAAATGTGAAGAAGAAATATTGCAATTGTACTAACAAGTCAACAATTTAATAATACTAGTTATTTTTAAATTGAGGTTGAGTGCACACTTAGAATGTCAGCTACAAAATCTCACATTTTACATAAAACAAACAACATCTGTAAATATTTTAGAAGAGTATTAGCATTAGCATGAGAATGCATATGTGAACATATATGCACATACTCATATATTAAATTTATCATAAATATGTATTTTCATGGTGATGATATTCCTCCTTATGAAATATTCTAATTTATGAAGATTGCTAAAATTATATCTAGTACATACATGCATAAATATTCATTTAAAATCTTGTTGGAGATTATTTTTCACTCATCCACAAACCACTTCTTTTGTGTTCAGTCCATAGTGAAGGATTTTGGTAAATTCAGTGACTATAATGCATGAAATGTCTTGACTTGACAGAGATGGTTTATGCCAGATTAAGTTCTATGGAGTAGCAAAGGAGCAGGGAGAGATAATAGGGAGTTCTGGAGGGATAAGTTTCTAGACTCTGAATTAAAGGATTCCTGAAGGTCTCACTGAATGTCACTAAACAAATATATTAAATAGTTCAGAGCGAGTCACTCAGTAGGATAGTCATGGAGATATTTTTTTAAAGCATAAAAGGATAACAGGTGACCAAGTATTACCTGGGAAATTCTAGTAATGATGTAAACTAGAAGAGAAGAGAATTCACGTATAATATTTTAGTAAAAGTAAGGGTTTTATTGTGTTTAGTTGGAAGCCAATGGATAGCTGTAAAGAGAAAAGCAGTGTCATTTATGACTATGATGTGAAAACAGAATAGAAGGTACCCAAGAGAATGAATGGAAGGTTAAGAGGAAACCATTACATAGAGTTCCTTAAACTTTTTTTTTTTTTTTTTTTTAAATAAGGTCTCGCTTTGTAGTTCAGGCTGGCCCTGTGCTCACTATGTAGCCCAGGTGAGACTCGAACTCAGCAATCCTCCTGCCTCAGCCTTTCAAGTGCTAAGATTGCAAGCATGAGCCACCACGCCTGGCACTGTAGTATTGGAACTGACTGCTGGTGGGAACTTGCAAGACAGGTGCTGGAACCACTGCTCTAAATCCTCGGCTCCCTAAACTATTCTTAACTATGAACTTCATAATTATAAACTCAAATATTGTAGGTAAACTACAGATACTATATCTGAAGGGAAAGAATGTGACATTACAATAGTTGGTTTAAAAATAACTTATTTATACTTAAATGAACATACCTTGAGGATATCCTCATAAGTCAAATAAATAGGTCAAGTATTGCGTCTTTTCTCTGGTATGAGAAAATAAAGATGTAAATGAGTTCTAGAATTGCATGTTATATATTGTAAAATAGAAAATACTCAAAGTGAAATAGGGTGAAGGAGGAAAAATAATGAGACTATAACAATAAAGAAAGGAAACAAATTTTATTTATATAAAGGGGTGGTAGGGTGGGTAGGGCTATGGGGAATAAATGAGAATTAAGTTGTGTCTTATACTGGTACAAATCCCCATTATGGAGTGCAATCATGATGTGTATATGTAACGTACCAATAAAGATTTCAATTAAAAATAGTAATAATATTCAATTATATGACATTTTAAATAAATTATTCTTGAAAAGGAATGCCACAATTAATAGTTATTATTACTTAGGTTATAAATATATCATAGGAAAATATTCTAAGTCCTTAATAGTTGTTTATTTAGCAGTGGGATTACATTGCTAAAATATATATTTTCAACATTTTAAAATAATGAAATTGTATTAATTTAATAAGATATGATTATACTATTTTTGATATCATGTTATCGATGCTTTCTAACTTCACTGAGTGACCAGAAATTACACATTAGGAATTTTTAAAAGATCTTCAGTGAGTACTTTTATCACACAGCTATTTCAGTCCCTTTTAATTATTCACTCCAATTCCCACATTGGTACAATTCTGAGACTATAGTTGAACACATTTTAATGAATAAGCAAATTAGTTCCAGTTATTCTTATATGAAGTCCCTTTACTCTAAGGATCATCTTAAGAAATATGGAGTAATCTGAATGTTAATTTAGTGACTCTTCATAACCCATTTCACATTGTCTTATGAGTATTTGAAAAATAAAATTGCAAGGATGTGTGTAATGGAAAAGTCATTGTCTGATTACATTTGGGAACATTTACTTTTACAACTTTGTTTTAACATAAACCTTATTTTAAAATTATGTTGCATATATGTTACACTTTCAACATTAAAATTTCAGTGGCACTGACATAAAATATGAAAGGGAACAGTAGTAAATGCAATTATGTTTATACTTCATCATTCAAACTTTTGGATAAATCCTATTTTCCTTTCCTTAAAAAATATATTGAAATCTATCTTAGGGAAATATTATAATCTCACAGTTAGAAAAAACTTGTAAGTCTGATACTAGTGATTTAATTAAGCATGCATACACCATGGTTTCCTGCCCCACCTGCCTGGTGGAAATGCAGAGAAAGAGGGTTTGTCTTGGAGGACTTTTTATTTGTAATTTTTTTTGGCATAGAAGTAAATCACTTTCCCGATGCTAAACCTATGACTGTGACTCCAGTATAACTCATTACATACAATAACAAGGTGCATTTAATGTATTCATCTATACTCATCTAAGTATGCCATACATATTTATGCCTAGAAGACAAGAAAGTTTATAGAATTGTTCTGTAATGAGAGAAAAAATCTATATCATATATTAAATATAATCATAAGCACTAAAGACCTACTTTACATTTTTAAATCATTTTTTCTAAAAGCATATATATGTGTTTGTCACTATGATTGAAATCTGTTTTGTTATATTTGGGAAATTTGAAAAAGCTCATTTTAAAGTTTCATTACCTAAATAAACATGGGACTGAGTTCACAAATAGCAGAAAAATCAAATGGTAACAAATAAAAATTAATCTTTTTGTGTTTGCTTTTCTAAATCTTTAATTTTCTACAGAGAGCACTGACATATATTTTTCTTTCAACTCATCCCTGTATATTCTGCTGAGAATATTCACAAATGACATTTTTCACAGCCATTAAGGTAGATGATTAACACTTATTTTCAGCTCATTTTTTTCAAAAGAAGTTACGAAGTTGATTCATATATTGAAGTAGTCACTGGAAATTAAGCATAAATAGAATTCCATGAAAATAACATCAGTGTGATCTAGCTGAGAATGCTAATAAGTTTTGACGACTTCTAAACTACTTAATGCTTTGGTATAAAAGAATAAGTTGATTTGTATTCTGTTGTGGTTAGAGAGCCAGCCCTGGAGAATTAACAAAGAGATATGTCTTAAGAACTTTTAAGAGTTCTCAACAGAGCAATTTAAACTAAGCCAAGAAGAAATTTTACAAACTCTGACACTACTACCTACTACCTACATCACAAACTCTGATACTATAACCTGCTAATATTAAAAATAACCTCAAATCTTCCATGATAGGTTTGGGCCTTTTATTTTTATGTCACTATTTAAGGAAATACAGTGTATTGTAATCATATCCCTAACCAAACAGTGATTGAAGAAAGGCATGTTTTCTTATTATGTAAAGATTTATACAAATTGTGATAAAAATGTGAATATGTAAACTAAAATTCAACTTATTACAGTAAAAGCCACATTGCCACGAATTTGCCTCAAACTTCCTTTGGCTTCAAATACACTTCATTTATAGACTTCTCTTATATGTCATATATTTGTTCAATGTTCTTTGAGTTTCTGAAGAAGTTCTGGAAATTCTCTTTTGCAAATATCTTTATTTGCACTATCATGACTGCCCCAAAGACATGAATGAATTCAAACTGTCTATCTTTCATGATCTTTAATTTGGGGAAAAGCCAGAAGTTCCATAATACTATTTCTGATGAGTAGGATGGATGAAGAAATACTGTAACATTTTGCTGAGCAATTTTCTATTGGATGCCAAAAAGTAGCTGATCTCACTGTATTTCTGATGGTACTTCATAAAGACAGCATGAATGAAAGAATTTTCAGAACTTCCTCAGAAAGTGAAAAACACAGAACAAGTATATAAGACATTAGGTGAAGTATTCCAGAGAGCACTGATGATAATGTGTCTTTTAGTGTAATAGTTTTTTTTTTCCTTCAGTTAATTGCATATATTATTACATTTTAGATTCCCCTTTGTATATATCAGAAATTGGTTGAAAATAGGTTAAATTTTAAGAATAATTAAGTTGCAGAATAATTGACTTACTCTAATTCAACTTCTATGCCATTCTCTGCAGCAGTATGACTATTTTCAGTGACCACAGAAACTTGAGAGGCTGAGACAAGAGGACTGCATGTTCAGGACCAGCCTGAGGAACTTAATAATACTCTGTTTTAAAACAAAACCAAAAAAAAAGGGGTGATGATGAATCTCAGTGCAAGGTTTTAGGATGAAGGTTTTAAGCACATGAAAAATAATGCAGTATTTTTAAAAAAATAAAATAGCTATGAAGATTGAAAAAACTTATTTATATTTATTTAACAGCATATTATTAGTAGTTTAATTCAAAGAGTTCTCTCCTTTAGTGAACACAAAAATTACTATGCAATATGAATAGATTTTTTTTTCTAAGTAAACTAAAGGAAATTTTCAAAGACTAGATGAGGCCTAGTGCATAAAACTAGACAAAGTAATATGTTAAATGTTTTTTGCTAAGGATATATCTGCTTAAACTTTAATGTTCTATATAGAAGTGATATAATTAGTACATTTGCTAAAATATATGCACATACATACACATGAACACATACACACATGCACACAGAAGTGTAAGTAGATATTGCTAATACTTGGTATCCAAACCTGCATACTATGTGTGATTTCTCATCAGAACATAGAAAATCTTCCCCGTTTTAAACCGGGGCCCTAGGTCAAAGAAAAAGAAAGGAAGAAGTAGAGAATGTTGAAAGGGAAGAGGGGGAAGGAAGATCAAAGGAAATAAAAAGAAAGATGAAAAAATGGAAAAGAGAGAGGCAAAAAGAGGAAGGAGGAGAAGGTAAAACATAAATATGAGTGAAGAAGCATTAGAAAATAAATCAGTACCAATTTTTTACAATATGTATTTTAGAAATCAAGAAAAAAATTATATGAAAAGAAATAAATAAAACTAATATCTAAAGGAGGGAAATAAAACTGCTTGTTTCTAAGTAATTACAAGTGCAGAAGTGTGCTAGTGTTTCAAGACAAACCTTTGAATACAACTGAGTTCAGCTGATTCAGTGACAGTAGAGTCTTCTGAAAGGTGATAGTGCTCTAAGGAAGACAGACTAGAAAGTGAGCTTCCTTATGCATGAGCGCAGAGCAAGAAGACAGCCTGGGAAAATGAGAAAGCAGGTCCTCATTATACTTCATAGGCTTAATTACTAGGAGAAGAAAATCTCTCTCACTTATGTTACCAGCTAATGGTATTTGGATACAGCAGCCTGTGTCAGTTTTCCATCATTCTAATTAGATAGACTAGTGAAAGATTGTAAAAAGCAAAAATTTACTTTGGCTACAGTGTAGATAGGTCTTGTCTCTGCTCAGCTCCCTGTTTTGCTCTAGGCCTGTGGTAAGCACACCACGGTATATAAATGTATTGAAGCAAAATAATCCACCTCACAATGAGGAGGCAACAGAGAAAAAAAACAGGAGACCATGGCCCCACAATCTCATTAGAGGCCATGCCACCCCGGGTTCAAAGACCACCCACCATCCCTACATCTCAAAGGTTTTCCTGCCTCCCAATAACACTGTCTTAGAGACCAAGCATAAATACACGCTCTTTTGGGAAAGTTAAAATACACATGTCTAGATGCCAGCTCAAATTTGTTATAAAAAAAATATATATATATACATACATACATATATATATATATGTATATATATACTTATACTTATATGTACTTACAAAGTGTAGGCAAATTTCAACTTGTATGGCAATTTCCCTCCCATACAATTTTTTTCAACATTTTCGTTTAACTTAAATATGACTCCTTTTAATTGCTTTTATTAAACATTTTATTTGTACAATTTAGCTATAGTTCTCAATTTAATTATATACCATATTAAGCCTAAATTTCAAACAATAGGATCTTTGCCTGTTAAATGTGATAATGTTGAACAATCTATATAAATAATATTTGCATTTTCTTTTAATTCTAACCAGACTATAATATTAAGATTTTAAATGAAATAACAACCATACAAACTTAAATAGCACATGTTTTTTCTTATATGAAAAATTCAATATGAATGATTTCAAAATAAAAGATAGCTGACATAATAAAAGAAAAAGGATAAAGCAGGTTTTTTAATCCAGCACAATGTATACAAGTGTGTACATAGACCCAGCACACTTGTTTTGCATGTTTTATATGTTCTTTGGTCTACTATTTAGATTTTTCAATCTGTATATATGATTATTAACTCTAGAAGTTCAAAATGATTCTGATTCTGAAAAAAATAAATAGTGGATGGAGAGGGACTAGAAAGGAACTGAAATATATTTTGTATATGTAATGATTATCTACAGTAGATGTAAATGTTTACTAGAGATATGTAAAAATAAAGTTTAAAAAACACACACATGCATATCTCATTAGTAGGCAGAAAGCTTTGTGACCTAAGTACAGAGACAAAAAAGAATGATTAGTTTCTCTGGCAATTGGATATATTATGCTTCATTTATTCCAAATTTCATCAATTTTCTAGTTCATTGATGCCCTCTCATATTATTTTCAAAAATTGCCACAGTCTATTTTGTTTATCTTTTATGCTGTTTTAAGTTAAATTATTAGAGTGAACTTTGGCATTTTGAAACCGCATTATTGCTTGCTTTTATTCTGAAGCTAGCCAAGCAATAAAAGCCATCTCCTAAAAACCAAAGATATAATTAATATTGTCTTTTCACATGAATGTAATAAAATTGGAAGTGAAAGACAGAGGATAATATTTTAAATAGGAAAATAAAAATTATGATGATTTTACAAAACCAAAGTTTTTAGTTAGAGCAATTACTCTGAAAGGATTGAGGATATCTAAAAGTCCTTTGCAGATGAAACCAATAGGACCTTTATGTTCTGGCAAATAAATAAAATTACATCTTTGCTCTATTTCACATAGAAATTTGGTCATTATTGAAAAACTCACCTATGTCATACATTAAAGTTATTCAGAGTTCAATGCAAGATTTATCCAGCAGGTAGAAAGTAAATATACTATAAAAATGTACCAATAAATTAAATTTTATAAAGATACTACTAATATTGACCTTTATGAATCACAGAAAATATAGTTTTTAAAGAAGCTACCAAATTTTTAAATTATTGAACATCAAATTTAAATATATAAATGAATTCATATAAATTTGTAATGGCATCATAATGATAGGTGTATTATATAGTATTCTAAAACTATAATTTGGAATTTTAAATTTATTACCTAGTAGCAATTGTAGAAATCTTTCTATTTCTGATCATTGGGTTTATGCCCCTTTCCTACATATTTATTCTTTTGCCATTTCAAGTATTTATACAAATAAAAAATGACGACCGTACATAGCTATCAAAGCAGAGGGTTTTTTTAATGAGTTCATTGCTACATTTTAGGATTCTGTTATGATCCATTCATCATCGAGAATTTGTACCTGTACATTTTGTATCCTGATTCTTATTTCTCCCGCCCCTTCTCTCACTTCAGTCCACCCCATCTGCTATGTACCTGAGCTTTGTTTCCATTTTTTGTTTTTTACATGCACATTTTTTCTTCCTTTCCTTTTTTCCTCAATTCCTCCAATTCCCCTTCCTGTTTCACACTACCCATGATACATGCTTTACTTCATTAACATTCAGTTTCTCACACTAGACAATGCAGTATTTACACATCTTTGCCCCATTTATTTCTTTTTTTTTTCTTTATTGGTACGTTAAATATACACATCATGATTGCACTCCATAATGGGGATCTGTACCAGTATAAGACACAACTTAATTCTCATTTTTTTCCCATAGCCCTACCCACCCTACCACCCCCCCATACACATAAAATTTGTTTCCTTACTTTTTTGTTACAATCTCAACATTTTCCCCTTTAGCTCTATTTTACATTGAGCATGTTCTATTTTACAATATATAACATACAATGCTAGGACTCATTTACATCTTTATTTTCTCGTACCAGAGACAAGATGCGATATGTACCTATCTGTGCCCTATTTATTTCACTTAATATGCCCCATTTATTTCAATTAGGTTTGTGGCCTGAGGTGCATCCAGTTAGTTATAAATGCCTCTTATTTAAAGTTCTTCATGGCTTAAAAAACTACATTTTATAAAAATTTAAATACTTTTTTAAATATAAAATTTACATATTTATAAATTTTAATAGATAATTATAATCAATAATGATTATTAAAATAACTATATTACTGTAAAATTTTATTTATTAAATTTATACATTATATAAGCTATGTTTAAATATATGAATATTTAAATATTTATAAATATTTATGACATAAATGTTTCATATAAACTTTATTATAACTTTGTTATTTTTAATGTTTTTAAATTATGAATTTATTATAAATTGTATTATGAATGTTTCAAATATGAGTATTTTATAAGCATAAATATTACATATTTAAATTTGACATTCAATGATTTAAAAATTTGGTAGCTTCTTTAAAAACTGTATTGCTGTGATTCATAGAGGTCAATATCAGTAGTGTCTTTTTAAAATTGAGTTTATTGGTACTTTTTTTTAGTGTCTTTATTTTGTACCTTCTGGATAGATCTTGTATTGAGCTCTAAATAACTTAAAATAAAATAAAATCACATCTTCTTTATCCAGTTACCAAGTGATGGACATTTAGACTCTCAACAAGATTCCACTATCACAAACTGCTGTTATAAACATGAGAGCACATATGTCACTGTGGTAGGATACATTTAATTCTTTTATTAAAAATACCCAGCAGGGAAGTAGTAGGATCAGATATGACCTCTAATCCTAGTGTGTTTTTTTGTTTTTTGTTTTTTTTTTTGGAGGATTCCTAAAAAAAATCATACTGATTTCCACAGTGGTTGGAGTCGACATTCTCACAAAGACTGGAGAAGGTTCCTTTCTCCCCACAGTACTGCCAGGTTTTGCTACTGATTTATTTCTTGATAGCAGCCATTCTTTGTAATGTGCACTCTCAGTGCTTTGCTGCTTCTATTTCTTCATCTGAAAACTGTCTGTTCATTTTAAATTTGCACTTTTGAACTAGGTCTTTAAGTATGTGATATTTCATTTTTTAAAGTTCTTTATATTGTGTATGGTAGACTTTTGTCTAAGGAACAAGTGAAAAAATATTTTCCTACATGGTAAGTTGTCTTTTCACTCTGTTGATAGTTTCTCTGGCTGTGGAGAAGCTTTTTAACAAAATGAGATGTTAATTTTTAACTCTTTCTGCTTGTTCTTGTGGTACTGATATTTTGTTCATTAAATATTTACCTACCCCAAGGTTTCCAAGAGTTTACTTGATGTACCTTTCAGTAGATTTAATGTTTCTGTTTTAATAGTTAGATCTTTAATCTAGTTCAATTTCAGCTTAATGTATTTTTAAAGTTGTAGGTCTAATTTTAATCTTTGATAGGTTGAAACCCAGTTTTTCCATAACCATTTGTTAAAAAGGCTATCTTTCCTTCATTGAGGATATTTGTCTCCTTTGCCAAAAATGAGGTGGCTTAGTAACTTGGAGTTGATTCTGGATCCTCTAGTGTATTCCACTGATTTCTGGTTTTTTTTTGTTTGTTTGTTTTTGTTTTTTGTTTTTTGTTTTTTTTTATTACTTCACTTTATGAGTACTATGCTATTTCATCACAGCGACTCTGTAGTATAGTTTCAAGTTGGGGATTGTGACACCCCCTGCCAAGTCTCTGTTGCCTACAGAAGCTAATAGCGTACTAAATGGTCAAACCTGAAATCTTTCATTATAAAATCAAGAACAAGTAGAATTTCCACTATCACCACTCCTGTTCATATAGCTCTAGAAACATTAGTCACAACAATCACACACACAAAAAAATGAAAACATTAAAGATACAAGAAGGTAAACTGGCACTATTTGCTGATGACATGATACAGAATATTCCAAAAACTCAACCAAAAGTCTGCTATATTTAATCAACAGATTCAGGAGAATAGCTGGATACAATATCAACAGTCAAAACTCATTAATTTTATATACTTAAAAAACGAACTCACTGAGGGAGAAACAAGGAAAACAATTCCTTTAACAACAGCATCCAAAAGATGAAATACCAGGAATCAATCTAACAAGGAAGTCAAAAACATCTACTCTGAAAACTACAGCACTCTGAAAAAGGAAATTGAAGCGGGTATCAGATAATGAAAAAAATATTTCTTGTTGTTGGGTAGAAGAACCAATATTATCAAAACCATCATACTCTCAAAAATACTACCTATATAGATTCAGCATAATCCAGATTAAAATCTCAACAGTATATTCCACAGAACTAGAAAAAAACAATCCAAAAACTCATCTGGAATTAGAAAAAGTCTAGAATATAAATGGTTCTTATTCTGTCCTCCATTTTAGAATCAATAAGCCGTTTCAAACTACTTACATCCCTTCCTAAGTGGACCAGAGTGGGCCCACAATATCGGAACTATTGAAATCTTCTCATGGGATTTTGTTTGAAACCCAGGGTTCAGAGCTGTTAAGTGAGAACTTCAATATCCATAGACAATATTAGTCATTACACATTTTGTTTAGGCAACTGCAATGTTGACTGAAATGCAATGGAATCATACAACTCATCCTCAGCCTTCAAGTATTTAAATGTTCTTTTTTATTCCATTAAATATGATTTTTCTCTTATTTGCCTTAGCATTTATGATTCCAAAATATAATCAAATTGCATAAAATTTCCATTGCAGATATACTGATACTTGTTCAATTTTGGTTTTTAAATTCCATTTTGTATTTAAGAAATTGAATTTAAAACTATAATTATTAATTACTCAGCAAAAATAGATTTTTAGAGACCTAGGCAGCAAGAAATACTTTAACGCTGATTTCACTTTTACTAAATGATTTTACTTCATGTGTTATGCATTAGCTTATCTGCTTTCTTTTTCCATTTAAATAAATGATTATCTGTAAAACTGATTGCTTAAAGTAATTAATCATTTCTCTTAAAGAATTATAAGGATAAATTAAAAATCTTATAATTAAAGAGTTCTCTCTTGGGTAAATGAAACATGCTGAGGGATTGTGTCAAGAAACTACTATTTCAAAACCAATTAAATTAAATTCTTGTGTGATGAGCTTTTAAAAAATTCATGCACTACATATTTTTGTTAATAGAATATTCAGTTTTCCATTTCTGAAAACAATACTAAAAATTTCAAAGTATGAAACATTGTTGTAAAATGTTATTTCATTACATGGCAAGAAAAGCATTATATCCATCAGTTGAATACTAATAATAGGAGTACTTTTATTTCTATCAGGATACTTTTTCAAGGTACTGTTTCTGTTACAGGAATATTCACAAAATAGGGAAAAAAAGACACTATCTTTATTCTGTAACTAGTCACATGGCCATAGCTTAGACTTTTAACTACCTTTTATTACCCATTCCCTAATCCCTTGGCCTTCAGCAAGAGTCTAAGCAAGTCTTTTCTCTTTTCTAGGCAGAGTGACCCACACCAGACACTGCAGGGAACCTCCTATCATCTCTCTTTCTTGGTAGCTTGTCCTAAATCTGCCAGACCAGGGCATGCTTTTAGTTTTTGAATTTCTCTTTTTGCTTTTTGTTTGGTCCAAGCTCACTCTGCCCAAGCAATTTTCCCCTTGTTCCTTCACCTCTCATGTTTTAAATAATCTCTGTGACCATTCTTAGCTTGTCTCATTTACTTTTTTGTCAGAGGCAAGAGGGCCCTGGAATTCTTTTAACTGACAAGCCATTTCTAAAATTAGCTACTTGATTGCAGGAGACCAGCTTGAAACTGCACTGAGTAGGATTTATAGATAGCTGATATAGTTTAAAAATTAGCTGTCGAGTATGAGTCACTCCAAGGCCCAAGTGTGAATTGTTAATTGACACTTGGGCTAGTGTGTGGAGACAAACTTCCCTATGCTAATGATCACAGTTGACATCTCAGTGATCAGTGAGCTTGTGACTTCTCTACCAGCATGAAAACATGGAACATCCAACCATTTTCCAAGATCAAAACTTAGAAGAAGATAACACAAGTAGTATATAAGCCATGACCTGCCAGATAACGTAGGTGGCTTGTTTACTGTGACCTATCCTTCAGAATAATACATAGTTACTACCTTTTTACAGCCAAGTTCAGTAGTGCATTAGTTCTGTTGGCCCTTACAATAGCCTTCACACCCTCTGGCTATGTCCTATAATCATAAATACTGAGAAATACAGAGTTTTGCGGCTTGGCTAGATAGAATTAAGAGCAGGTGATCTGTAGCTATGAGAGAGCTAAGAGCAATTCTCAGCATCCCGAGTACTAAACTATCATTCATTATTTTTTATTTCTTGTTTTTTTGTATATTATTCTTTCATCTCTTGCTGTATCCTCATTCAGATGAGAAGGCATTTTCTGGTAACTGGATGAGTTATCAGCACATCACTGGACAACATTCTGAAAGGTGTTCCTCAGCCCAGGCAGTGAGCCACAATATTCCAAGACAACTAAAAGTCACATAATTCCCAACAGGTCAAAGCCTCTTTCAGTAGGAAATAGCTGTATGTAAAGACAGAGGCCTCCACATTCTCAGCAACCATAAAAATTTGTGGAGAATTGGGTGTCTCAGGAGGAAAGGAAGAAGGCAATTAGGGAATGGTAAAGCAACTAGAAAACTGAGAATGAACTGTCAATCACAGATACTAGTGATTCACATGCAGGATATATGCTCAGAGATCTGTGTGGGACGGGCAAGGATATGGTAGTAAAAAGAGTGTATAAAAGGGGGCATTGGTCAGGTGGCCATGCTCTCTTGCTCTTGCAGTTGACCTTCCTAGGTGTAAGGTGCCTTTTCTTTTCTTAGGACATTTCTTCTTCAGAGCCCTTCTTTTTTCCTTCTTTCTTTTTTCTAGTTTTACCACTAATTAATGTTAAGGTCTTTTTATTCTTTATTCGTTCCATCTAATTCTATGAATAAGAAAATAACAGCTTGGAAAAAGACCACTGGTCACTTTTCTGCCCAGTGACAATATAAATGAGATACATAAATTCTCATGTCTGTACAAGCACAATTCATAAAAGCTGAGCTTTGCCTCTGTGCCCATCAACAGATGGAAAAAGAAAAGATGATACTTGTGTACAACAGAGAATTACTCAGCTATGCAGAACGATAACCTTAAAGAAAGAAACTTGAATCATTTGTATATAAAAAAATGCCCCTTGAGACTATATTTCTAAATAAAACATACCACAAAAGCTTTGCTGGTTTATCTTATATGAAACATAAAATATGAAAAACCTAAAATATATTGAAGAAAAATGAAAGACAAATAAGATTTAGGGAAATAGACCTTTTGTAAATGGGAAAAAGATTAACAGATGAAGGGAAATTGGATAAAGAGGAAGGAAAAGGGCTGAAAAAAAAGTGTGTGATGTAACTCTCTATGTCGGATGTAATCATTATGTAGTACAAACCTGTATTTAAAAAAAAAAGTAATAAACCTCTCTCTACTCTCCAGAGCATCTGTTACAAAATGAAAGACCCAGGTTCTGAATGGCAATCTTTCCTTTAACACTTTGTGGATCCAGGAAACACTGTTACAGGACCAAAGTTGTGGCGCTACACGGACATCATTCCAGGTGAGTTCTCTAACAGCTCTGAAACTTTTGGTCAATTGTGTCCTCAGAGCCCTGAGTAGTGCCTGCCCATAGACGGCTACTAGGCTCTTTGTAAAGAACTGCAAAGGGACTGGGTGGGTCAGGGATCTCCATATGGATGAATCAGTCTCAAGAGGCTGCATCTTTGTCCTGAGCCTGTGGAGACTGAACACCAGTCTGAATGCTGGGAGAATGAATGAAATATATGTCTGGAAATGGGTACTGACCAGAAAGTTTGGGTACAGAAAGCCTCTTTTAATGCTTAGGTGCTGGCTATTTAAGGTTTGTGAGATTGTAAACTATTTCCATACTGCACATTTTTTGTCCAGTTAAAGACATTCCAGAGAATAGTGAGGACTTGTTTTGGTTCATCTTATTTTTATAATCCAGAATCCCTGATGGTTAATTTTATAGTTTAAAATCTCTGAAATCATTTGATAATAGGCCAAATTTTAAGATTATCTTTAAATATAGAAATATGTGGAATTGACATTTTAACTAGTGATTTTTTTTCCAGCACCATAGGCAGCTGAAGTTATTGCAAGGCATTTGTGACAGAGGGAATTTGCACTGTTATCTCCCTAACAACTGGCCAAATTTTAGCTGTTTCCCAGTGACTAGGAAATGGATGATCTTCCTCTGAAACAGTAAGGCCACTATATGGTCTGAAAATGGCCCGAGGATGGTCCCTACATGACAAAACTATGCTGCAACTAGAAATGTTGTCTAAGACAGAGGTAAGTGGATCAAATTCCCCATGCCCACAGTGTTTTATGACCTCCTGTCAGAGACATCCTAAAAGAAGTATAAATAAATTAATCATAATGAAAGTGAATCCCTGAGACACGCTCCTGTACTGTCAAGTCCTCCCAAAGCGGACAGCCTGCTTCTCCTTCAGCTGAGTCCAGAGGAGCGGCTTCTTGTGCTCCCAGATTTCTGCCTAGTGGACAACTTGTCAACCTTATCAATCTGCAGGTCTAACCCCTTGTGTCCAGAAATTCTCCCAAAGCATCTCCACCTAAACCAGTATGTGCTC